>JBBPLR010000421.1:0-19765 GCA_038089915.1 Sutorius australiensis
TAAACTCGTGAGCACCGCCAGTATGCCCGACTTACAGCTGTTCGCGCATCCGCATCTCTCCCAAGGTCCATCCCTTCAACGCTCTAGGCTTCGGATGACCATGTCGTCTCATGCTGTCTCTTTGATCGCAGCGGTCCGGCCTACGAAGGTACAGTACACCGCGTTTGGGTCATGAAAAGCTGTCCATCGGACTATCCTCCGCGATCAGCGCCCCACGACTTGGATATGTCACTCCCGGGCATCATTCAAATGATTTCAATGGTCATGTCGTTGCAACTGTCTGATGGAAGAATACAAAGGTACTCTGCATTGCCCGCTACGAGCTATTATTTCAGCATGACCGAGTCAAATGATTCCCTAGGTTGCACGACGCGGATCGTTCCTACTGGCTCGAACGATGGCTTACACGATGACAATGGGCTCGGTCGTTATGCATAAAAATCACAATGGATAAAAGGCATAACCGGTACTAGAATACCGACTGGAGGAGAGTTGAACTAAACGTGATACTGGATATACATGTCCGAGGGCTGTATGAGCGAAGTAACAAATGAGAAAACTTGGGATAAACGAACTGATGTAGATGCAGTTGAATCACCGTTGTAGAACAAAAACAAAACGTGATATAAGGCAGTAGAGAGACTGACCGTTGAAGGTCGGAAATACCACACGTCAGTATGCAACGCAGCGTATGGATGGGATGTTCGTTCGCCGTCCCAGTATCACATGTAACGAACCTAAGTTCGGTTGACCATCCAACGGAAGGGAGCGCGCAAGCGACGCATGATCTTGGAGAAAAAGGACGAATCGGTTTTCCAAGGTGGGAGCTCGGAGTATCGAATCACGAGGTCACGCAGAATATTCTGCGAACGCAGGCGTCGTTCCTGAATAGCTTGATTCTCGACATCAAGTGTCGTTACACACGCATGTGCGCTGAACCGCATCTCGTTCTGCTCAAGCGAAGCTGTATTTGCATCCCACCACCCCTCCATCTCGCCTTGTTGGTGCTCTAGGCCGGTTACGACCAATACGACAGGTACCTTCTTCGAAGAGACCGCGGCATACAATCGGCGATAGCTGTTCGGCGCAACTGCAGCACGCTGGCCGGAAGAGATGCAATAGATGATGAGGTCGACACTATTTGATCGTGCCAGCTTGCTCATCAGCTTTCTCAGATTGCTAGAGGGCACCGTCGCCTCAGTGACTTCGTCCTGTCCTGTAGTGTCCCAGAAGACATACGACGCCCCGTCGACCGAGATATCGTAGCGTTGATGCTGGAACGCACGCTCGACAACGTCGTTGGATGTAGGCGCGAGCTTTTCTCCAGCAATAAGGTTGATGATGGAAGACTTGCCGGCACGCGGTTCACCATATACGACGATGTTTGGCATTTTGTTGAACTAAAGAACAAATTATCGGTCGTTAAAGCGTTTTATTCGAGGGCCATTTAATCTCACCCGCTCTCCCCGATTGACGACCAAGGTATGATTGGTATTGGGATGTGTAGATACCGTGCGGAGGGAGGGGACCCTAGAATGGAATAGTCTTAGGATTTGTGCCATCGTGAAATGAGGGCTTGACATACTGTATCGTTTCTGAGAGAGGCTGCTGCTAAATACTCCATTGTCCTTGGGTTAAATAGGTGCTTGTCCCGAATCCCGCGCACGGCCTGAAGTTGAGGCGAATAATATGTACTATTCGGCACGCCTTGCCGAGAGGGGACAGTGACTTATTCCAATTTTATGTACTCGCACCACAGCATCAGCATGAGCTTCCAGCAAGCTAGCCTTTTATGTGTAGCTCTTTGTTAGTCGCACTGGCACCAACCGAGTTTCAGCTGTTTCAATTATCCAGTGCAGATTGGTATGTTCTTTAGAACTCCATTAATCTGCTAGTAAGCTTTTCACTTGGTTCATATAACGTTCATACCTGTCGTCATTAGGTTAAATAGGTGAGTGCCCGAATCCCAATGAATATCGGACATAATGATGTTCTAATCGGCACGCCTTGCCGGGAGGGACAGACCCAAAGTTGAATCCCCACTTGTTGTGACACGTTCCACAGCACCAGCATGCTTCTGGCGAGCTGGCCTTTTATATATAGCTCTTTGTTCCCTGTTTGCGAGGACGGAAGGAAAGAGTCGCCGATTCCACCAGTGCGAGTTGAGTCTTATGTACGTAGCCTGGTGTGTTCCTTCAAACTCCGCTAAGTCCGCTAATAAACGTTTCATTTGGTCCATATAACGTTCATACCTGTCCACTTGAACGTAGTATGTACCCGCGGCCTAACTCGAACGCGGTTATCTATCGGAGAGGCAGCGTGAAAAAGAAAAGCTCAGCGGGGCTCAGGACCAGGCCCGAACGTTCGAACGTTCGAGTGGTTAAACGCCCGAACAACCACCCAGACGCAGTCTATACCCCTCCAGGCCCTAAGTTATCCGTGTCGGCATTGTCGAGTAATATTAGCGCTTATCCTACCGGCCATGGGAAATGGATGGGTTTAGCCAGACCTACCCCATTGGCTATGCTCTCAAGTAACTGAGAGGCAGCCTCGTCACACCAAGTGGGCGTTTTGTCGCGTACTGTTGTAAGCCAGATTAGTAGCTTTCTGCATTCCGAGAGATGATGTATACTTACAAAGTCGTCGTGTGACATGTACAGACATAACTTCCAGTGAGTAGTTGTAAGCAGTGATGGGGACATGGTGGAGTAAAACAGACTCGCCGATCAGGAAATTGGTGATAGGAGGATAATTCCATATAACCCTAGAAGGGAAATGATCACAGGTAGATAATTGTAGATATACCATTATCTACTCAGATCATTATCTTTCTAGGATTATATAGAATTATCTTTCCATCACCAATTTCTTGATTCGGATGTGGTTCGCACAGGAAGCACAGGTGCAGGGAAAAAGAAGGGCACGCGTGATGATGCGTGGCGTAGGTGGGCGCTACTGTAATCAACGTGTGACGGTTTGTAGGCGATGGGTACAGCGACATTGACAGAAATAAGCCATTGATGTTGTCAGACGCTGGCTGCGCCGCTTCAATATCCCGACACTTCTGTGTCCCGCCATCAGCGCACATGCCCCGACCCCTTCCATTTGTAGACATATATCCCGACGCCACTTCCTAATTTAGCAATCACGACAAGGGGTTGTGTTTCTCTGCCGTGTCACTCGACGTTCGCGCACCCGCCCTTCGCCCATTCGATCATATTCCCAGTCATGCGTACGATGTACGCACTGAAAGTAAGTTAGCGAGCCCACGACTGGCGGGGTATAAGATCTCGCCCAAGGTGTTACGAGTGCACTTTGTAACTTTGGAGCTCCGCGACGTGAGACACTCATACCGCGACCCGGCAAGTTGCATTCCGTGGCACACACCACTGACCACCACATCGCGAATGATGTCGTTCTTCTCCTCCGCCCTCCTCTGGTTCACCAGGTGAGCACCCACTCTCGAGACACGATGATGGGTACTATGCGCTGGCGAGTCCCTCATCCAATGTCGGCGGTTCCGAGACAATGGGTACCAGCGCCACCCCGCTATCGAGTCACCCAGCACCCGCTGCTCTACGCTTCTCCTGACCCTCCGCTTCTCCCTCCATGTATCGCTCCTCTGACACCACTTACAAGTCATGGACATACTCGGCCTCCCACTCGACTCCATCCTACCCAACAAGCTCCCCTGGTCCCATGCCTGGTGCACCTCGTCACCACACCGTATCCTTACCCCACCCCAACTCTTCACCAGCCTACGCCTCATCATCGTCGGGCTCCCCATGTATGGTCGTCCCTCTCATATGTACCTTCTCACCGGTCACTTTGCTTACCCCACCCACAGACTACTCGTCGGAGAGCTCCTCCCGCGTAATGTCCCTGAGCGCCCTCCTATCACGGACGGGCCATGGTGTCCCATTGTATTACAATGCAACTAGAGACGTGCAATTCATCCAACTGCCGTCTGGTTGGTCTCCAAACCTGCTATATGAACCAGCTGTGAACCCACCGTGCACACAACTCGTCCTCAGTGTCCCCTCGCTCCCACTTTGGTCCTCGATCGAAGTTCGCAATCTGGCCGGCGTGACAGTATATGACGTGCTGGTGCGCATCCATGAGGCCCTTCACCGCAGCGTGTCTCCTGCAGAGATGGGGTCTATGGTTAGTGCTTTTGCCTATGCCTCTGAGTATCTCAGGGCGAGGACGCATGCTGACCCGTGCTAAATTGGGCAGGGTGTGAAGAGGATTGATTTCCTCGGACCGAACGTCTTATTTGCGGGTTTATCGAGGTCCAGGGATGGATCTGACCGATGGGAGGTATCCTTCGTCCCAGGGGCGTAAGCCAATGCCTCATCATGAATCATGACCAGGTCCAGGTTCCAATAATTGGAACCTGGTATGTCACAGCCCTCGCTGCTGATGACTATATTTCTATTTCTCATCTACTGCGACCCATCGCACCTGATTCTCTCGGACTCTATGGACGGTCGTCCGCTACTCCCATCTCTCTATCAGTTTGTTTTCATCTGTATCCTTGTGGACTATCTCGCACATCTTTCCGGTTCTCATCGTGGACTTTGAAGTGTCGTCATTTGCTGTATCCATTCATCCAAAAGCTGTCTTTGTAGTCTGTAACCGTGTTTGTTATCAATTACTTTCATCTGTGTTCTTGTCTCACCTTTCTGGTTTATATCGTGGACTTTTACTTTTTCGTCAGCTACTGTATCTACTCATCGAAAAATCTGTTCTGTTCCGTAACCGTGTCTGTTTCCGACTTCGTTTGACTCACTTTGCTTGTTGACGCAACTGTGCAGTGTAGCGAGTTCAAGGACAGGGACGATCATGGGTACAACACATCTTATTACCGTCCCCCGATGTACCAAGCTATACACTCGGTTCAATTTAGTTGCTTATCATGGCACGGTATGAACAGTCGACGCTCTCAGGATCTTGCTTTCACCTTCCAAAATACTCACAGGGTTGATCACGCTCGATCTTCTATAGCGCTCCCCGGAGCTTATAGCGATACGCACTGAAATAGGAATAGTTTCTTGTTGTGCTGGCGGTATTTTCTATGGGACTAATTTCCGCATCTATAGTCAGTTACTAGTTTTGGGGTATTGTAATAACAGACTCGAAGATGGTCGCGAAGGAGAACAAACGTCGCGCGGCATTGTTGGCTAGTCCTGTGATGTGCTTTCTGTACAAGGCGTGGAGGAAGGCATTGCGGGAAGGCAAAAGGACTTTCGTGTCGGAGTGGCCCAACGAGTCTCTCAACCTGTTCCTGTAGCAAATCATGTCGAGTCCGGCGAGACATCCACCGCTTTCGTATTTCCCTCGACATCGATGAGCTTTTCTTGCAGTTTGTCATCCCAAACGCTCGCACCCTGACGAGTGCCACAGACGACCCACTTCCCGTCCTTCGACATGCAGACTGCCCGTGCATCCGATCCTACTCGCTTTCCAACTTCTTCGCCATCTGGAATTCGCCAACGTTGAATTCCTTGTCTGTGACTAGTGCCAAAGACGTGCTTTCCATCCGGGTGGAACGCGACAGAACACACACTAGCATCGTCGTCTCCGGTGTCAAGCACAATTGGATCTCATCGAATTGTCAGTGTTCAATGCAACCACTCCTTACAGTGACACATACTGGGGTTCGCTGACAATATTCTGTGCTGCAGAAGGTGAAGGAGCGAGGGGTCGGCCGCCTTGACGCGCAGGGTTCAATTTTCAGGGCGTTTCCTCGTTCACGGCATGGTCTGTGCACGCAGTGCCTCGTGTCTTTGGCGCTGGTTCGTATTCGGTTCTCAACACAGCGAGGACCACTACCAACAAGTAAGCGGTTCGCTGATCCATCCGGTCCTTTACACTGACCGCGGCAAGTCCTTATCAGATGATCTTGACGCTGCACTAGACAATCAGAGATGCCTATCGAGCCTACCTCCACCGTTTTCTGCGTAGGTTGTCTGCGGAATGGGTCGGTGTTGGTGGATCATGGATCAGCGTCAAGCATAGTGACGATTACTCCCACCACTGGCAGCGTAGACTGCAGCGGCTCGAAAGGATTGACAAGGCGCGCCCCACCATGGCCCATTTTGTCTGAATCGAACCACACTCGGACCCCATTCACGTCTCGTTGGTGATCCAGAAGTAGGCGCTTCAACGTCCATCCAATGATCTCCAATCAATCCGACCAGGGCATCTCCGATATGCCCATAGGTATTCACTCCTACTCATTGAGCAATGTTCAAATCGAGTACTTTAACTGTGCCAAATTCGCTGCAAACAAGAATCGTTCAAGTCCGCCAACACGTCGCACACGAACGGACGATTTTCTTCCTGAAGTGTGGCGTACAAAATGATATGATTCGCCCCAAGGAGTCGTGATGGGTTGGATTTCTTCCAGTCAGTAGAACCATAAAATATGGATGGCGGGATTCTGCTGTGATGAAGTAGATGACGATGAGGTTAGGCAAGAGAGCCATGAACTCACTGTACGACTGCGGTCATTGTTGACCAGGAGAGAAACTCGAGGACAGATGGCTGTCGGGTACACTTCGTAAGTGAAATCATCATAGGCTCTTGGTCGTTGGCTTTTGGAGACGACGTGTATCCCACAGAGATTGTTGACAGTGCGAGTTCTGCTATACACACCACGATAGCCAATGCTTCGTTGAACAATTAACCTAGCTATGTATCTCCTATACATGCCAGTGGGTCCGAACGATAGGTTAGGTTAGCATAGAGAATAATTACTGTAGCAGAAACGTCGGGAAGGAAAGGAAAAGCTAAGTAAATAAGTATGCGCAGGGAGCAAGACCTCGATTAAAGCGCCGAAGAATTAGACAGAAACGAACCAAGTTATCGAACCAGGCGACCTTTCCATGTTTTCGTCGAAGATGGACGACATCCACCGACGTGATCGCTTCTAAAGCACCCACAACTACTTGTTTAGTAGCCGCATATGCTCTCTGCGCCGCAGAGTATTCGTCCTCGACGCGCTCAATGCACAGTCTCCCGATCATCTCGTGCAACTGTTGGCCGGAAAGGGTGGTAAAATATGCCTGGATATTCTTGTGATGCGAAGCGAGAACATTGCGACACTCCCGAGTAACCTGTTCCTCGTTGTTGCACCCACGCAACACAATGACCATGGGACAGATCTGTCCGCCTGCGATGTCATAGAACTGCTCCAGTATCTTGACCTCCTCCGGTGGGATAACAGCGTTTCCGAGAGGTGAAGTGTGAAAGACAAGGACGCCTGCACCTGAGCCGACGCCTAGAGTCCTGCCATACTGCACGTGGCTCTGCAACGCGTGTTTGTTCATAGAAATAAACTCGTGTGACTGGCCTTCTATTTGAACACTCTCCGTGTGTGTCGCCCAGAGTTGCGTGTGCTGTGAGAGCTCGACGAGGCGGGGGTCAGGAGAGTTGCTGGTAGACACCATGTCAAAGGTGATCACCCTCCGAATGGTTGTACTCTTCTTAGCTTTACTGGCAGCCACTGTCTTGCGGAGGGCAGTGCGGAGAATGGGTAAGACAAAGGATATGAACGATGGATCCGCTTTCCAGGCTGGAAGCTTCGAGTATCGAAGCATTAGCTCGCGCAGGATTCTCTGCGAGTGAAGACGGCGTTGCCGCACGACCTGATCCTCGATATCAAGCGTCGTCACGCACGCATGTGCATCGAACCGCATTCGGTACCGCCGCAGCGCAGCCTCGTTTTCGTTCCACCAGGTCTCCATGTTGCCTTGCTGGTGTTCTAAGCCGGTGACGACCAAAGCAACGGGGACCTTCTTTCGACAGACTGTGACATAAAAGAGTCCGTAATTGCGCTGCAACGCCTTGGTCAGCCTGGAAGCCCGAATGCAGTAGACGACTAGGTGAATGCCACCCGTATTGGCCAGGTCTTGGATTAACGATTTCAGATGACTCTCCGCCATGGCTGCAGGGACTGTCCCCTCGCTTCCCTCGTCCAGTCCTGCGGTGTCCCAGATAGCGTACGATACCCCGTTTAATTCGATGACATGCCGCTGGTGTTGGAAGGTACACCCGAGGGCGTTATTGGATGTGTGGGCGACCTCCCGGCCGGCAATGAGGTTTATAATAGACGATTTTCCAACCCCGGTTTCACCATAGACGATGATATTTGGAACATTGATACCGACGGCGTCCTGGAGAAGAAATGTTGACCAGCTGGAAGGAACCGAAAGCTAGTCAATGTTACCATCTTTCATTCGCCCGAGTGCTCCCTCGAGGGCACTGTGGTCCTTGAATATACGGGACTACTCGTTGTGTCTGGGGTAGCTGGGTAAGTGTGTAGGACAGGTTGGGCTCCCACTTTCGCTAGAAATTGGGACTATTCTCATGACCGCATCGGCTATAAAAGCCATCGAGAGTCGAGACTCACCAGCGTGTTCGCGGCTTTACGAGTAGAACCCGCTACGATTGGCCGCAGTTACTGCATTGAACGGTATGCGATCGTGTCCACCTCTCGGGGTTGCCGTTGGGCCAACTTGGTTCTAGAATTGGTTCCTTTGGAATGCGCATGACGTTCAAGACTCTCGCATTACAGTATGCACCTGTGAATCACATCGTATCAGTGAAGTCAATGCTGGAAACACAAACCACTAGACAGAATTTTTGATCCACATACTTGGCTCGCGCGGCGTGAAGGCTGTACATAGGTTGAGTGATCCCCTAATTAATAGTTTTTGCGAACTGAAAGAAGACCCTTGGTAATTTCCGTGCGAACATGTGCATTAGAATGGGTGGAGAAGGGTGCAACTGCCTCAGGGATTCCACGAGATGAAGGAAGGGCTGTTTGAGGGTGAGGGTGCCAGGATTCTGTCGGTGGTGTGGTGGCCTCAAGGTCTCAAGATCCGGTGGGGGCCGGTGCCAGCCGAGCCCACCCGGGCTGGGCCTTATACAGAGGCTTACCCCGGCCTGCCGGGGCGTTTTAAATCCCTGGTTCCCATAAAATGAGGAGAGTTTTGTCGACCACATTTCCGCAAGATTCACCGACTCGTGGTTTGATCACTCCTGCTGATTCAGCCGGCATCCGCCGCGCTGATGAACTTGGCCCGCAGGACAGTGACTTGCCAGTATGTCAATCACTCATACGATTCTTAGGTCTTGCTATGAATATTGCGCTTATGTCGGTTAGGCGTCGTTACCAGTGACATTCCAACTATTCCAACCGTGTTTTTGATATTGTTGCAGTTCGTTAGTAGCTCAGATGTTTAGGACGTCGACCGATACTCTGTAACACAAGCCGTGGAAATCAACGTCGATGATACACTACGATCAAACTAGCAACGCATTCGTACACATGTGTGCGAGTGGATAATAGGAGGAACAGAATGATACATCACATAAACATACATCGAAGGGGTAACAGTGGTCATGGTTTGGAAGTGCTGAGCCCATTCATTTGACCCGTGTCAACTGGGACCTTGCCATGTTTCCGTCGAAAATTTCCGGACACGACAGTAGCGAACAGTTGCTTGGCAACCATGCTAACCTTGTGGAATGTGGAGCTTTTGGTCTCAGTGTGCTCGATGCATAATCTCCCGATCAAGTCATTCAACTGTTGGCCAGAAAGGGTGGTAAAATATGCCTGGATGTTCTTGTGGCCAGAGGCAAGAACTTTACGGCACTCCTGGGCGGCCCGTTCCTCGTTGTCGCACTTCCGCAACACAACAACCACGGGACACATCTGTCCGCCAGCGATGTCATAAAATTCCTCGAGCATCTTGACTTCCTCTGTCGGCATAATGGCGTTCCCGAGAGGCGAAGTATAGAAGACGAGGGCGCCAACACCCAAGCCCATGTCTAGAGGCCTTCCTCGCTGCACCTGTGTCTGAAGCGCGCGCTTGTCCATGGAGAGAAACTCGTATGATTGGCCCTCTATCGAATGGCTCTCCGTGTGTGTTACCCAGAGTAGCACGTCGAGAGAGAGCTTGATTGGGCGAGGGTCAGGGGCGTTGTCTGTGGATGCCATATCACAGGTAATCACCCTGCGAATGGTCTTCTTCGTTTTGCTAGCGGCAACCGTCTTGCGGAGGGCAGTGCGGAGCATGGGTAAGATGGATGATATAAACGACAGATCTGCTTTCCAAGCTGGAAGCTGGGAGTACTGAACCACGAGGTTGCGCAGAAGTCCCTGCGACTGAAGGCGCCGTTGTTGAACGGCTTGATCCTCGATATCGAGGGTCGTCACGCACGCGTGCGCATCAAATCGCATTCCGTACCGCCGCAATACTGCCTCGTTCTCGCCCCACCAGTCCTCCATCTCGCCTTGCCGGTGCTCCAGGCCAGTGACGACCAAAGCAATGGGGACCTTCTTTCGACAGACTGTGACATAAAAGAGTTCGTAGTTGTGCTGCAGCCCCTTCGTCAGCCTAGCGGCACGGATGCAGTAGACGATTAGGTGGACGCCCCCCGTGTCAGCTAGACCCTGGATTAACGACTTCAGATAACCCTCCGCCTTAGCTGCAGGGACTGTCCCCTCGCTTCCTTCGTTGAGCCCTGCAGTATCCCAGATGGCGTAAGGCATCCCGTCCAGCTCGACAGTGTACTGTTGATGTTGGAATGTACACCCGAGGGCGTCATTGCACGTTTGGGCAAGCTCCTGACCAGCAATGAGGTTTATGACGGACGACTTTCCGACGCCGGTTTCACCGTATATAATAATATTCGGGGTATGCACGTCACCGGCGTCCTGCAGGCGAAATGCTAAGCAACCAGAGAGAGTAGGGGGCTGGCCAATTTTACCATTTCTTGTTGGCTTGAGGTGTGCCTCTGGGTCAGGAGGCCACCCGAAGCGCGGGGAGTGGCAACGTCAGAGTCTCGAGGGTTTTGGACACCCATTTCCCCTAAGTTTAGGAATTACTTTTTTCATGAATAGTTTGCTTTTAGAGGGTTCGTGCCTATCTCTCGGGATGTTACGATTCAATCCTCCCAGAACCGGCGCTATCAGAACGTATAGCAAGTCAGGGACTCAGGGACCTTCTGCCACCGTAAGCGCCAATTAAACCATCTCACATCGGCGGAGTCAGCCCTGGAATCACAAACCCTTCGGAATGAGGATTAACCCTATGTCCTGGTCGCATTAATATGTCAAGGCCATGAGTTGGATAACCCACCGACCTGCAGTCTACCCGAAGCCGAACAAGGAGCGCCCATATGAAAAACACCCTGTGCAAACCTGGCCAATAGAATAGACGGAGGGCGTAACAGTGTAGATTCCGCGGATTATTATTGCGGACACGCAGTCACTGACTCACAGGACAGCCTTGAGAAGCTGAATACCCCCATCTGCGTGTGGTGTTCCTTCCGAGACTTCGAATGCATTGAGGCAATGACGAGATGAAGCCGACGAATCGTTCTGAGATTGCTGGCTTGTGCCCAGCCAAAACTTGATTTGGTTTGGTTTTTTTGCAGGGATTCTCTCTCTAGGTCCGTTTCCCCGTGTTATTTGATTAGATATGAAGTCGTGTCTAAACAGGCAAAGCACACGAAAACTGGTGCGGTTGGCTTCGGCTTTTCGACGATGAATTTGAATCCGGGATACGTTTTGGATGGGTCAAGTTTATTCCAGGAGACAGAGTGGCTTGGGTTCAAGGCAATCACGAGGCACATTATGAAACTTGTGTTGCGATAGGACGTAAGGACATTGATAATAGTTGAACACTGTGATTGGAGGACCAGAAATTAAGGGTTCGTTGCTGTGCTAATGACAAGCTGCCTAGTACCTGCTGACCCTTTCACTGAGCCCTGATTGGCAATGTGGGTCTTTGTATCAGCTTCTGACCGTCATGATTCATGGTACAGACGCGGCCGAGAAGCAACATGACCAGGTTCCTCTTGGTCGAGTCCTGACATGCGTCCGTATCTACCTTTCAATCTGCGATTGCGATGCAAACGTGTTTCGAATTGGAAGCCAGCTTGTATCACCTTCTCGGCCGAGCCTGGAAAGAACTTTGATTAGAATCAGTCTGCTACCACAGAGGGCATGACATTCTCGTTGACAGGTGGCACCGGCCCAATCGGTTCCAACAAAAGCGAACGGGAGATGGGGAACAGTGCAATTGATCGCAGAGGAAAACACGTTGGATCGGGAAGGAGACGAAGGGGTGCAGGAAGGACTCCTTAAACGAAACAGACGATAGTAGGCGCTAAGAGGAAGCTGGCAGGCCTCAGTGAGGCTGAGACAAGTTCACAGAATCGCTGCGGAAATGCTAGATCTGGCAGAGTTCTAACTAGCTTTGAGATTCTCAATTCATTTTGCTCCGCAGCTTCATACAATGTGTGCTTGACATGTTCTTGCTTCCTGATCTTCACTTGAACAGCGTTTCCTTGATGTTCGGCGATCGATTCTACTCACGCCTGGCGTCTGAATGCAGCCTGCATGCAATATGCAATGACGCAGGCCAACTGCAAATCGAGCTGGGCGCCTCGCCCATAGGCGTAAATTGTTCCAGCGCACTACTACTCTTGCGCAGTGTGCGAGATCAGTCATCGACATGCGCGCAGTATAAAATGGCACTGTCCTTCCCAGTAATTCGCCACCTGCAACTTTTTATCTCATTCCTTCGTATCATCAGGGAATATCAAAACCCTGAGGCCATACCTCTAAGATAGCTTGGTGAACGACGTTCGACGGTCGATCCGCCAACGACATGACTCGTAGGTCAAGTCGACTCTTGCTTCATCTTCAAGCTCCTAACAAAATCACGAGATCGTGATGCAGGATTAGCTGTTTCGGAGAAGGAATTGACACAAGACCCATCTCAAGATCGTTTCATCTTTAACGAAACGCAGACCAGTAAGCATCAATGGCTCATCGTGGGGTAATGAGTACTAATGATTCACTCTTTCCCATCAGCGTCGCTCAGCGCCGCGACCAAGAATATCATCCTCTTCGGGGAGACGGGCGCAGGCAAGAGTTCGATCATCAACTTGATGGCCGGCAGAAACGTTGCACCAACGTCTCCAAACTTGGAGGGTTGCACTTTACAGGCAGTGCAATATTCTTTTACCCTCTCAAATCCTGAGTTGTCTTTCCGCGTCTTCGACACGGTCGGGCTTGGAGAGCCAGATTTGAGCATCACCAGGTTTTTCAGTGCCGTCGAAAAGGCACAGACGCTCATTAAGACCTTGAACGAGGCCGGTGGCATCGATCTCCTCCTTTTCTGCGTCAGTGCCGGGAGACAGACGGTCGCGATGCAGCGAACCTATCGGTTGTTCGCTGAGATCCTGTGTGGCAATCGGGTGCCCCTCGCGACCGTCATCACACACCTGGAAAACGAGGATGTCATGGATGATTGGTGGAAGAGGAACGAAAAGACGTTTGAGAAGTATGGTATCTCCGCTGTCGCACACGCGTGCATCACATCCCTCCCAGCTCATGTGACTCTGTACGCGGAGAAACGGGAACAGTCGCAGAAGGCCCTTCAAGAGCTGTTTCGCGGAGCCCTGGGCGATTCAAAACCGTACACCCGCAACGTACGAGAGTGGCTCACCATCTTCATCGAAAAGTTTCGGTCGCTCCTTACGAACAGGGCAATCTTCAAGAGGAGGGTTATTGTGAGCGCGCTCGAGGAACGCTGTGGCTTTTCCCGTGATGAGGCTCAGAGATTGGCAAATATCATAGTTTCGAAGAGGTAATGCAACATCGTCCATCGGATGAATGGGATACCTCTTGGTTCATGAGTGAATATTTTCGTCCTTTTATTTATTTATTTATCTACCTGTACATAGTTACGACTGAACATCGGCGGTGTATTCTCAAGCTTTGTTCATGCATCGATTTGTAGACCACGCACGTCCGACAGGTTGGCAGTCCAAGTGGGGATATGGATATGTCTACTATGTTGGAATGTGAAAACAAAACATAGTGCCGTCTCTGATATACGCCGTCCACTACAGTGACCGCTTCACCATACCCGCAAGAAACCGCTTTCCGGAGACATATTTTCTATTGAATCTGGGGACCTTACCCTCCCCGTGTTCAACGTAGAGCTGTTCGATCAATTCATCCAACTTTTCTTGCGTGTCGGACTTGCCGTCCGCTGCGCTGGAAAGGGGGACGAGATGTGCTTGGATATTGCTGTAACGTGAGGTAACGGCAGCCCAGCAGGCCTGGGCGTCTTGTCCATTGTCGCAGCCCCGCAGTACGACAATCATGGGACGAATCTCGCCATCTGCAATATCGTAGAACATCCTCAGCGCGTCCATGTCCGTCGGCGGGATGTAGGATTCGAACAGAGGGGAGGTGTAGAAGAGCAGCAGGCCCGCATCTCCGACTCCAGTTTCTTCTACCATTCTGAGGGTGGGTGTGATAGTGGATGTCTGGAAGGCGTGCTTGTGCATCCGGGTAAATTCGTATTGCCCGTCGCCTATTCGTGTTGTGAACTTCTCCCATATCCCATTAATTCCCGGTGAGAATTCGACGGAAGTATCCGAGTCGTCAGCCATGTCACAGACGATCACCTTGCGGATGACTGTGGTATCTTCCTGTTTACCTGTAGAAGACGTTCTATGGAACACGGCGCGGAAGGCAGGCAGAACCCGGGATATAAATGACGGATCGGTTTTCCACGCCGGGAGATTGGAATACCGAGCCACGAGCTCGCGTAAAAGCCTCTGTGAGTCAGCACGACGCTGCTGTATGACGTGATCCTCGACATCGAGCGTCGTCACGCACGCATGTGCATCGAACCGCATCCTATACCGCCGTAGAACATCCTCATTCTCGTACCACCATGTCTCCATCACATCCTGCCGGTGCTCCAGGCCAGTCACGACCAACGCAACAGGGACTTTCTTCCGGAAGACTGTGACGTAAAACAGGTCATAATTTCGCTTGAGGGCCTTCGTCAGTCGAGTGGCGCGAATGCAATAGATAATAAGGTGGATGCCTTGTGAGTGCGCTAGTTGTTGTATTAGAGTGGTCAGATTGCTTTCCGCCAATTGGGCAGGTACCGTCCCCTCAGTCCCCTCATCCAGTCCTGTAGTGTCCCAGAGGGCACACGGCCTCCCATTGATCGAGATAATGTACCGCTGATGCTGGAACGTACATCCGACAGCGTCGTTGGAGGTTTGCGTGATTTTCTCTCCAGCAATGAGGTTGATGATAGATGACTTGCCAGCGCCTGTTTCACCATAGATGACGATATTTGGGGCAGAGAGACCCTCCACATTCTACGCAGCAATTGCTCAGTCCCCGTAGAGGGTCGAGCTATTCGCGCTCACCTCTTTCTTTCCGAGTGGCTCGCTCACAGAGGTGTCCTCGGTGCTGGGCCGCATAGACCCCGATCGCCTGGATACGGTGCTACAACAGATGCGTCATGGATCAGGGTCTGCATGGTGATAAGAACGCTGGACATACAAATGCATTGTAGCTGGTGGGTGTTGGCATTGTTCGTGGCCACACTGAGTATAAATACTCCTGCAACTTGTACCCCTTTCGCGGTGCATGAGTGAAAAATGCTCAGGTATGCAAGCGACTTACTCTTCTTGCCTCCATTTCTGGACAGGAATCATTCCAGTAATTCGTCTCCGAACCTGATCGTCGGATAACACCCCGGCACTTTCTAATGATCCGTATAATGGACAGCACTAATCCATAACTGTGGCAATATAATTTGTGCATGCGAAGCTTGCAGCGCACAGACAACAATTTAACGTGAGACGATGTTCGAATAGGAGACTCCTGTACGATGCGGAGCGTGGCTTGATTCCCGGTCGCATGCAAGTACTAGCGAGTATGGAGTAAGTGGCAAAGGACATAGTGGATTACGACGGTGAGTTGACCGACCGTGCTTGAGCTTGAAATGCCACGGAATGTCGGACCTCGTGATCGGTCACTCCATATGTGTAGTGGAGCTTCCATTGTCGGTGGCATGCTGGTCTTGAGATTGCATAACGCCGCAAGGGGTGCTCGGTGCTTGGCGGGCTTATAACAGTCGCTATCCAATTGTTCGCCCCAATTAGACTATTCTCACCCTATTGTGTGTCTTATTCTACGGCTGATGTAACAGCGTGCTCTGGGGCTCGTCCCTCGTATTGTGGTGTTGGGTAAGAATTTTTTGGGGACGGAAAAATTGGCTGGGGTCATCTGTCAGAGGCGGTCCTAAAATCCTTTCACGTCATCTGTGTTAGAATGTTTCGGCGGCTGATCGCGTGGCTTGCAGGTGAACCTCCGCATTTCCATTGATTCTGATGCGACGACTTTTCCGGACGCACGTAGTACGTCGGATCATAAGAGAAATTGTCGTCGAAGTGGCTCGGAACGTTCCGCAAGGACTGTGGTCCGGTGCATGAAGGGAAGCTCCGTATAAACTGGAACATCACCGAAGAACACAATCGAGAATGAGCAAGAACGATACCCTGGCTCCCTCTGGTTCCACCTCAAGCCCAAAATGTTTGTGCCAAGCGATGGACCTCCAACAAATGTGAGCAGTTGACAGATGTGCGACAACTCATACTCACGTTTGAGAGTCCTTGTCGACAGCCATAAGCCAGGACAGGATCTCATTACGGTGGGTTTACCTAGTCCGTTACCTGTGACGCGACAAAATGCGTCAGAGGTGTGAATATCGTTTTACATACTGTAGCTTTCAGAATCGAGTGCGACCACTATCATGTAAGTTGGCACCTTGTGTTGAGTGGTCTCTGGCGCAATTCTGTACGAGATAGTCTGTTTGGCTTTAAGAAAGGGTGAAGTTTACGAGCTTTGCACCTGGGCTCACTATCACCCTCAGAGGGTATCTTGGCTCGTGTTGCAGTGAACGATGATGCGCGACCTACCCGGCTCAATCTTGGAGCTCTTCAACTTCAGGGCATACACTCTGAGAAGGTAGCGATGTGATGATGTTTCTAAGTTCCGCGAGCGGCCAACATGCATGGAAAAGTCGGAGGTTTGAAGCAGGTTCCCTTTTTGGCATGCCAAGGGGAACACCGAGGTTTCCAGTGACCAGTCGCTCCAACATGACCCATTTAACCTTGCCCTCGCCCTCGTCGCAGTTACTAGCGCGCGCATGGAGGGCCGAAGCCGTAGGCTTTCATTCTTTCTAAACATATAGGGCTAGCCCGGATGGCTCTCAACTTCTTCCTCAGACTCATCCTCCTACACGTGCGACTCGTCTCAAAAATGCTCAAGGTACGCATTATGCATATGATAAGTCGCAGTCGACATGCTCATGGCACGTGAAACGAATTCACGAGACAACATGGAATTTTGTGCGACTAGTGACGCAGTACAAATGGCTTATTCGACCCCAACCTCGACCTCAGCCATCAAGTGCGACGTAGGGTTCGTAGCCCGAGGGGTTGATATCCTCCATAAATACCGTCCACCTTTCTATGCATGACTTCTAAAAATAAATAGAAAACTAGTATGAAGGTAGGGGAAGCACACTATCGGTATATTCGTCCGAGCCTCAGTATATTTAGGCGGCCCGTGCGGCTTGAGCCGTCTTCGTTACGGGGTACGGCGCCTGCGGAATGGTCGCCTCACCACCATTCCTGAGAAGATTCTCCTTCCAGCTGCGTATCTTCTCCTCAAGGTGGAGACCTTGGGCTCGACGTGCTCGATACATAGGCGTTCGATCGTCTCGCCTAGTTTCAGTTGCGCAGCAGATTCGCCATCCACCGCGTTGGGGAGGGGGACAAGATATGCTTGGATATTGCTATAACGCGAAGCGACGTCGGCCCAGCACACCTGGGCATCTTGTTCATCGTCGCAGCCTCGCAGTACGACAATCATGGGACAAATCTCGCCGTCCGAAACGTCATAGAACGTCTTCAGCGCGTCCATGTCCGTTTGTGGGATTTTGGATTCGCGTAGAGGAGAAGTGTAGAAGAGTAGCAAGCCTACATCTCCTTCTCCAATTTCCCTTAACATTCTGCGGGCGAGCGGGGACGTGGGTGTCTGGGGGGCATTCTTGCGCACCCGGACGAACTCGTACTGCCCGTCGCCTATCCGTGCTGTGAACTTCTCCCATATACCGTTAATTCCCGGTGAGAACTCAATAGGGGTGTCCTCAGCCATGTCGCAGATGATCACCCTGCGTGTAGTCATGGTGTTTCCTGTTCTGTCCGCAGGGGGCACCCCGCGGAGGGCAGTATGGAAGGCAGGCAAGACCCGAGATATCAACGACGGATTGGTTCTCCATGCTGGGAGTGCGGAGTACCTGACCACAAGCTCGCGTAAAAGCTTCTGTGAATCGAGGCGCCGTTGTTGTATGACCTCGTCCGCAACATCGAGTGTTGTCACGCAAGCGTGTGCGTCGAACCGCATCCCGTACCGCTTCAGCGTTGCCTCATTCTCATTCCACCATGTCTCCATTTCGTCTTGTCGGTGTTCTAAGCCAGTCACGACCAAGGCAACAGGGGCTTTCTTTCGGAAGATCGTGGCGTAGAATAAGTCATAGTTTCGTTTGAGGTCCTTAGTGAGCCGGGCGGCGGGTATGCAATAGACGATGAGGTGAATGCCTTGCGAATCCGCCAGGCCTTGGATGAGCTCTCTCAGGTTACTTTCCGCTTGCAAGGCAGGCACCGCCCCCTCAGTCCCCTCGTCCAGACCCGTGGTGTCCCAGAGAGCGTATGACACCCCCTTCAGAGAGACGGTGTGCCGTTCATTGTGTAATGTGCAACCGAGAGCGTCGTTGGAGGTGTTTGCGAGGTTTTTCCCAGCGATGAGGTTGATGATGGATGACTTTCCTGCACCGGCTGCACCAATGATGACGACATTTGGAATATGAATACGCTACGGAGCGGCTGATGAGTCACTGGAAATGATCAATGCTCATTTGGTCTCACCTCCTCGATTGTGGTAGGATGTATAGGCGCTTGACGCGGAGAGATCGATCTAGAAAGTGCGAATCTAGAATGCGTCCGACATGAGCATTGGGATCCTAGTAAGCGAGTTAGACGTACGAAACCATTGCAGGGAGACGTTTCCATCCTTCCCGGCCGCGCCAAGTTTAAATACCATGCTATATGGTGCAACGTGTCCACTGACCAAACTCGCCCCCCTTTTTTTTAGTTCCGTGACACATGTCGTGCGAGTAGATGAATCACAATACAGCACCTCTATTTCCTGGGATTATTCAATTGAATTAGACTCCCTGGGATGTACGGAGCGCGAGGTTCGTAGGTCGTGATAAACACTCATAAATTGAGTAAAGGACGTGACAACGGTGTTCTGATCACGAGTGCTTGTTACGATAGAAGGCTCTTGTGGCTTCAGCAGCCATAGATATATAGATTGCGGTGGCCAAGGCCCAAATTTGTAGATCAGTAACAATTCAAGGAACGGGACAAACACGCGGACTTAACAAGTTCTGCACACCACACGCTGGAGGAAGCACCTCCCAGGGTATGCGAAATCCACAGGATGCCCGAATGAAGGCGACCCTAATCACACGTGTCCATATTTCCGCTCTGACCCGAGACTTGCGTAGGTTGTACCTCGTGTACAGTCGAGACTGAAGCATTCTAACGTGACCGCCAAGGCTAACGCTCGACGTCTTGAAGGTCCAACCTGGACTTCTTGATAACGGCCATATAGATTAAACGAATGCGGTGTCACCCTTATGCAATGTCGGTTATTGACTAGCCTGTGAACTTGTCCTTTGGCGAGGTTCAATGAAACACGTCTAAAACACGTACCGTGGTGTACGTCAATTACGGAACGCACAACGAAGCAGTTTCAATGTGTGCCACCTGTCGGATCATTTGGAGCCTATCC
>JBBPLR010000422.1:0-19751 GCA_038089915.1 Sutorius australiensis
GCAAGCCAATTTGTGTGCAGTATACATTATAGGTACATACTCGCTTGACAAGATCGCACGATGTCCACTGTCCAGCACCCGCACGTTACCATGGAACATACTTAGTCGTGCATCTAGTCTACCTGTGCAATATTGAACCTGCTTCTATTCAACAGGCATTGACTCTGGCTCCATTCATCACCCGGAACTTTAACTCTGAATTATCCGACCACGTTCATCGAACGTCGTCGGCTTTGCATCTATGATTCCATGCACCAGACATGTTGCAGTGGAGGGGCATTCAGAATCTAATCATTTATTATAGTAAGAAACATCCACGGTCGATGATCTGGTCAACACACAGCCACAATTCTCCCCCCAGTGACCTTGTAAAAACAAGGTAACTTTGAGATCTTTGAGATTTTTAGACTGGACCGCAAGCGAGTCACCCAGACCCCTGTCGCTCAGTCTCAGACTGCTGAGGACGCAGGATCAGAACACCTTCAAACCGTTGCCCCTGGTCCAGGGGATAGAAGTTATCTCTACACACGCGACCCAATGCCACCCAATGCCTAGTGATGGACACGTCCGGTTCTGAACGTCGGTTCGAACTGAACTTTTCTGAACCGAACGCCAGGTCCAGTTCAGCGTTCGGCAGTGGGGCTGAACCGAACCCTGCGTTCGGTTCACGTTCGTCTCCTGGCTGAACGTCTCTAGTTGGTTCAGAACGCGTTCGAACGTGTTCGAACCCATACTTGTTGTACCCCATGGAGCCTTGGAAAAAGAAGTTGTGCACAGATTCTCACGAACCACCTGATACCTTGACGCCCGACACTCACGCCCGAAGGTGCCACAGGCAACCACTCATGCCCGAAGATGACCAGACAACGTCTGATCACTCATGCTCGAAGGTAGCCCAGGCTCAGGAACTTTGGGGCAGAAATTTTCGATATATTACCGGCATAGTAGGGCTCACTGGTGTGCATCCGGATCATCACAATGTCCATCGATCCCACCTGGACGGGCTGTGTACCAAGCGAAAGGCACCCTCCACTGGGCTTGACACCCGAGAGGAATCGGAGTCACAGGATGATATCGTTGACGATGTCGATTGTGTGGTGAGTCCTGATTACGATTCGTTCTTCCTGTAATTTCTAATATTTGATAGGCTATTGATCATCCCAAAAGGGACCGGACAGCTGACGTCCGGACTACGTGACTACTTAGCCATTCCTGGATCTGGAACACCCTCTGAGCGGGCATTTTCGTCGGGCGGGTTGACTGCAACTTCACACCGCAATCAGATTGCTCCCGAAATGTTCGAAGCCCTGCAATTGCTCAAGAGTGGCTACCGGAATGGACATATTCAGGCAGCAGTTGAGGCCAAGTTCCATGCCCATCAGCAGGCAACGTTTTTTGACCAAATTGATCAGACTCCCAACGACTCAGAGAGCATGTCTGAGTAGTACCGCTGACTTAAGTGTATCCTGGTAATTAAAATATCACATTGGTTAACGTTCGAACGCGTCCGAACCTGAACTGAACGCTAATGAACGCCAGGTTCGGTTCAGCCAACGTTCGGTTCAAGGTTCAGCTCTTGACCTGAACCTGAACCGAAGTTCAGTTTGACGTTCGAGACAAACCTCCCTTGAACCGAACGGAACCGAACTTTTCCAACACTAAGTGATGAGTGTACTTGTCACGAACTCGTCGTTGTCCGCTTCCTGCTCCATAACTTCTCGCTTGTACTTATGTAAAGTTGGAGATGATGCTGTAAGGATTCGTCGACTTGGCGTCCCAGTGCTTCCCGCTGTCATTTTCCCCCCTCATAGGCCGGGAGTTTGTTGTTTTGTAGAGAAGTGGTAAGCGCAACCGCGATGCTCACTCGCTAATTGGCTTTCGAGCGTTAATGTTCAAGTCTCTTGTAGGTAATTGAAAAATTATGCATATTCTCCTCGTCCACTCGTTTTTAATAGCGATCAACATCGCACACGCATCTGTCGCCGTCTACGACCACCATGTCCAGAAACCCTTTGGCAGGGTGCAAACTGCCTCCCCATCGTTCACTTCCACCATCAGTTATGATAACGTTAAACTAGTGCCCCTTCCTCACCCTAATCCTTCGACATCCCTTGGCGTGCAGCTTGAGACGGGAACTGTCCGTGGCCTTTCGGTACCACAACAGGGTTCCTTCTTTGGGTTCAGCATAGATTTCGGTATCGCTTCAGAAGTCTGTGAGTGGTAGTTCGCATGTTCAATGTTTGCTCACGAGGTGTGACTGACGGTTATGCCATAGTTGGTTCGAACAGGTGACATCGTTTATTCGTACTACCGCCCCCCACCAGTATTTTGACTTCAGTCTGCCTCAGCTCATCCTTGTATGGACGGTTTCTCAACCTGATGGCAAATATCCGAGAGCGTGCTGGTGGTGCCCATGTCCATGTTGACGGTAGCACACAAAATTGCTCCACCATGGTCGGGTCTACTTCAGACGGCTCCGCGCTTGAGAGTATACCACCCCATCCGGTCATTCCATCCCTCTTACTGAAAATCTAAAGCGACCCCTGCTAATTGTTACTTTTACAGACTGATACACCGACGCTCGGCTTCACTCCCGAGATTATCAAAATGATGGCCCAAATCTCTTCACTTGCTGACGTTCATTGGTACCTGGGTAGTCTTGGCGTTTGACTGTGGAACCTTTGGCTGATCCACATCCAGGCGTCCCCTCCAATGTCACACATGGCTCGTACCTTCAACTTGCAGAAGTTGCGGGATCGATTCTTGGTGATTATATGGTTGGTTTACAAGTAAGAGTCACCGTACTTGGGGATCGTGAATTTTATACCAACAACCATGCAGGCAGGCAACGCCCCAGACCTTTACTCGCGACATGGCCACCGGTCGAGCGTAAGTAGCCTATCAATTTATCCACAAGACCGGTTTCGTTACCGACTTAAGCAGAACCTGGCCGCGCCGGCTGTAGAACAGTGCGTTGACCCGTCATTTTGTCATTCCAATGCAATAATGACACGTCCCAGTCACCCAACTGACGACTGCCATGAACAACACGGTGTTGGCGCTCCTTGCACTGCGCAAGAGATGCCCTCCTCTTTGACACATCAGTCTGCGCAACGAGCTGTTTCGGGGTATCTTGGCTCTATCGCCTATACCCAAGCAGAAGGACTGCCGTTCGTGATGTTGGGAATGAACGCGCCATCGTGCGACGGTTTAAGTGGTAGCTTTGCCACAACGCTATGGGCCATCGATCATGGCCTTCAGATGGCGTATGCGAACTTCACTCGCGCAATGTTCCACGTTGGGAGCCAATGCGACCATTCCAATGTAGGTATTTCTCTTGCTTCTTGTTCTTGTTCTTCCTTATCGATCTCGACCGCGCAGCCTTTCGCATGTAAGCGTCTTTTTCGAGTATCTGGCTTAGATGATTCAAACCGGTCATAGCGCCGGTTACAGAGCAATCGGACTCATGGAAATGGACCATCGGACCGGTATATTATTCCTCTCTGTTTGTTGCAGAGGTTTTGGGTCCTTCAAACAAATCGCAAGTTTTAGACCTCCAGATGAACGGTGGCAACGAGTTCACTCCAGGTTACGCTATTTATGAGAACGGACAGCCAACTCGTGTTGCTCTAATAAACTTCATGGACGACTCCAGTATGAGTGGTTACACAGCTAGCATCTCCATCGACGGGAAGATCCCATCCCATGTTAGAGTCAAGTAAGATTCGGTACCTTTTCTTTCTGTAACCCGCTCAGTCCACATCAGATATCTCTCAGCATCGTTTGTCGCGCAAGAACATAACATCACATGGGCTGGCCAGACCCTTGGGATGGATGGACGGCTTGTAGGGGAAATTGATGTTCAAACCGTTGATTGCGATGGAGATATCAATGTCTGCAACATCCAGGTCCCTGCCCCTGGCGCGGCGCTCGTTTTCCTTTCAGAGCCCGAACAAGGACCAACGATGATGTTCCCAACGACTGATCAGACCGTCGGCGAAGCTGCTCCAGCGACATCTAATGGATCTAATGGAAACGGGACTCATGGTGGTGCGTTGGCAAGGACAAGTCGAGATAGAGCGATCAACGGTGCCTTTGGATTTTCGAACGCCCTGCCCGGCATCGGTGTTCTGATTGCTAGTACGTCCCCTCGTTACTTGCACAAAAGCGACGTTATGTTAATGACATCGTCCGCGAACAGTCATCACCTTTGTCTGCTTGGAATCCTTGCTATCGTATGCTGTGACTGGTAAAAGCCTGCTCGGTGCGGTATCAGACATGACCAAGAACGTTCGTTAGGTAGAAATACCCATCACGTCCCACAGGACACCCTTATGTCGTTGACGCTTTTCGTGGTAGTATACCTCCATTTTTAATTCACTGTCGTTCGTTTGCTTCACGGTGCTGAAATGCAACGTTCTCGCGTCTGAACATGCAATGGCTTTGTACATTGAGTGGGACTTTCTTTGCTGGTTGCAAGTTCGTATGTTTCAAAGGCCGGGAATAGAGAAATCGCGTCGGAGAAGATAATCAAGATTTAAGACAACTGCATACAGCTACAAACCGATGGGTTGATGGGATAGAGAGTAAGTGCACAAGCACAGCGTCGACATGGTCTATTGATACAACACCTATCCCAACTCTATATTCCACCGAGAGACATAATGTCAAAGTCACCAAATTCAAGATCGAGATCTGTGTTCTCTTTTCCAAGTTAGCGCGAATCGCTCTCGAAGGTTCTGGGCATGACCTCACGCTTGGATTTGTGGTTAGACACAACCACACACCTAGTCTTGTTCGGTAGTTGGGATAGAGTCATCTGCAAGGCGAGCTGCGAAGCACAACACCACACCCGCGGCCACAGCCGATATGACCGCAAACCAGGGTAACGCTGCCAACAGCCTCCCTAGAATATAGGGAACATCGTCAATTAGTAGGATCACCCTATAAAAGCAGAAGATGAAAACGCACAAAGGTACACGTCTTGATACGCTAACGTGAGGTCAAGGGGGGCTGCAAGATGCTGAATAACTGGCGCTGGGATATGCTGGCCGCCGAGACCAGCAATAATCTGCCCCGGCCGATTGACAAAGAAGTAATCGTGGGCTACGAGTGCCACAAACAACCACGCAGCACAGAAAAAGAGCGCCCAGGATTGGATTCGGAAGGCAGACGCTTTGCACTTGATGGGGTACCACGTGGATATGCAGAAAGCGCTGGAAAGGGGGGCGATGAGAGCACAGATGCCAGTGATGAGCACACCCGTGGTGAATACATCTGTGGGTTTTGGGACGTCATTGTCGTCCAATGTCAGTCCGGGCAAACATCTGCTGCATACCATGTATGCCGAGGTCGATGAGACCATCTGGAATTATCAGTCGGTTGATGTAGGATTGTTCTTGACTCGATCTAACGTTGGGAGTCAGTAAGTCAAGGGCACTTGATTTTGCCTCACGCACCTGGCCAAAGCAAACACGCCTACAGCGAAGCCGACAGCAGCGAATGCAGCAGAAAGGAATAGTAAACACCGCCTCTCAACTTTGAGGGGCCCCAGGGCAGGCATGACTCAGCGAAGCTGGTCCAAGGGCGAACGTCGCGAAAAGGGTTTGTTGGAGGATTTTATAGGTAGATTCATCGTGGGCAGCATGGATGATGAAGGAAATCGCTAGCCTATCGTTTTCGTGGTTCCACATGGGACTCTGCGATAGTGGTCCCGAACCCAAACACATGGGAAGGCGGATCGTAATGCCAACATTGATTCGCAAAGATAACGCCTAGAACAAGTCAGGCTGGACTTTTGATTTCGACTTCGGGTTAATGATGATGTTTTTTAACCCTCAGACGAAATTTGCCAACGGACTCCTTCAACAGACAACTCACCTCCACGCGTCACAAGCTTTGTGGTTCGGTAGCTTCAAGAGGCGGGCATGTTGACCTCCATCCCTGCTATTCGCGTGGCCGCGCCGCAGCTCTCGGCGGTAACCAAGTACACTAGACTCAACAGAGCTGATCGGATATGGTGGTCGCGTGGCAAACACATTTCTGCTAACTTGGGTAAGCGTTTCGCGTACGTCATTGAGTAGGCTATTACATGTCCTTATCCTCTAGTCACCTCCTCCCACGATGTATCTTTACAGTACTAGCCTGACATTGACTCTTGAATTTAGAATTACCATTGCTCCTTACTAAGAGCTAACGTTCTGTCTTTCCTAGCATTTTGGTAAGTATCGGGAATGAAAGCTCTGTGCTTCTGGCTTTTGTTGTCGTGCAATATAGTGCGGTTATCGTCAAATCTTTACAGTAACTGCATTCTCTTTCTTGACGTCTTTCTCGGCGTGCACAACAGCTGGCAGGTGAGATCTTGAGACTTCACTGCGATCCTTATGCTTGGTCGCTCACCGTGGCCTCATAGATACGAATCACATGAGAGCCGTCTTGGTGGATGGGATGTTCGTCGCTTGCGGAGGAAGCTCCCCAACGCACAACTGGGAGGAGCATTCAAATTGTTTGTCCATAGGACTACACGCTTCTCCATGCTATAGCGTCTTTCGCGAGCACGACTTGGTGCAGTCGCGGTCTCCGTGCCTTGCACCTGCAATCACGCCCGCTGAATGCCGAATCAGCCTGAGCCTCGTCCGTTCATGGGGATCTCTAACGGAAGGTACGGGATCGGGGGTGAGTAATATTGCATTTTCTCGCAACGATGTTCCACAGTGATCCGATCACCAATCTGGTGGAAGGAGTTGACCGGCACAGCCACCACTATATCGATCCGCGAACCGCAAGTTCGTAACTCAGTCTCAATTCTATACAGATTCATAATCATGAAGGATGTGAGTACGTCTGATTCACCGTCCATGACGTGCTCTCAACGACTTTGAAAGAATTATCTATCCCCTTTTTCTTTAGGGATTGGCACCATGTCTCGTATATATGCTAGTTCTTTTCAGACTGCGTCGTCTTCAGCACCTCCCCTCGTGCCGTCAACAACAGAAAGTGGAACTTACAAATTCAAAGCAGAGCCTGTGTGTGTCATCATGTCCTCCCCTCGATGGATCCTTGTTTTTCCCTGGGATGGTCGAGTTTAATGCGAAGAGCAATCCTACTCACCCTTTCTATATCTTCTATGACGAGAATACCGATAGCCTTTGTCACACCACACATCTCGAGTTCTATCGTACGTGTCAGCGTATCGCACATGTCATCCGTTCAAGTCGTCAAGGACCTGACAATTTTGTCGTCGGTCTCTTAGCTAATTGCGACACTGTGCTCTACCAGGCGTTGACAGTGGGTATGATGTATGCTGGTCTCATTGCGCGTCACCCACTTGACTCTGGCATAAAACAGGGAATATCTGATATCATTGTCACATTAAAGGCTTTTCCGATGTCACCTCGTAATACACCCGCTGCCATGGTCAATATGATGGAAAAGACTGGATGCCGTCGCTTGATCTCATCGCGCCACTCTTTTTGGGTCCTTTGCTCAATGGCGTCGGGGTAGAACTCTCAGGGCTTCAGATAGAGAACCCGCCCAGACTGCCTATCCGGAACCTGGGAAGGAGACAGAGAGCACCCAATTTGTACCCTATCCAACCGCGGGAAAATGCCGCCTCAAGGATGATATCTTGTTCTATCTCCATTCGTCCGGAAGCACGGGGTTCCCGAAACCCATTCCGATGACCAACCTTAATGCTGCTCACTGGATGCATCATGCATGGGTATTTCTTTACTTCTCGACTGTTCCACTTTTCTTATTCAAAATCAGCGTCCATACGCAAGCATGTCTATTTGCCCAAGAACTATACAGTTGGTGCTGCTTCTCTCCCTCCATTCCACACAATGGGTGTATTTTTACACCTCTTTTATCCCGTCGCTTCTCTCAAGATCATACCCGTGTTTCCCACCAGCCCTATCATACCAAATCCTCAGAACACTATTGGTGTCGTTCAGTCAACCAGATCGAACGCAGTCTTTGTCATACCTGCGTTTTTGGAGGAGTGGGCGAGCTCTGCATAAGCCGTTGATGTTCTGTGTTCGCTGGATTGCGTGACACGTACTTCTTCTCTACGTCATTCAGAATCTGATCAGATCCTCCCAGGCCTTCGGGGGCGGGCCTCTCGCCAGGAAAACGGGCAACCAGCTGGTGGCTGCCGGAGTCAAGCTTTCGCCCATGTATGGCGGGACGGAGTTTGGTCCGCTCACGTATATACTGCGGAATCCCTCTGAGCAGCATCTTTGGGAGTGAATACAGTTTGGGCCGGACAGGGACATGCGATGGGCGTCCCAAGGCGATGGCACGTACGAGTGTCAAGTCTTGGTACGCCTTTTCTGGGAGATCACGGACTTGTCCGAGTGAACTAATTTTTGATCGTTGCTCTTCGCGTTCCTGCAGATCTCTCCTATGCACCAGCCATCACTCGAAAATCTTCCAGGCGTGAGGGGCTATGCAACCGCGGACATATTCATCAAACATCCCTCCCTTGAGGAGTTTTGCAAAATGTAAGTCTGTCAAGTATGGTTTCAGGCTCGCGTCGTATTCACCACAGGCTATCGCGACGTGTAGCGTTGGGAGATTGGACAATGTCCTGATTCATTCGTCTGGAGAAAAGATGGTCCCCGCGCCAATGGAAACCGTGATTGGCGCAAGTCCCCTCCTCTCTGGCGTTGGTATGTTTGGACGAGGCCATAACCAGATAGGGGTGCTCGTGGAACCCGGCCGGAGTATGCGATAGATGTCGCGGACGACAAACAGGTCACCAAATTTAGGAACTAGATTTGGTGTGTATGTTTCTTCGTTTTCACTGGCTGGATTTAAACTGACATGTAGTTAGGCATGAAGCCGAGGAAGCTAACAAGGAGGCGCCCTCATCCAGTCGAATTTTTAAAAAGATGATTATTGTCACGGGAAAAGATAAGCCCATGTTGCACGCTGGAAAGGGTACAGTGATCAAGAAGGCAACGATGGCATTGTATGGGTCAGAAATCGACGCATTTTAAATGTTCTATTCACCTCGCCCGGTTGCCTTTCTGGTTATTGAAATCATGTAGGTACGCGTTTGCAGAGGCGAGTTCAAGGGTAGGAATTGATATCCCACTGCCCCGGAACTGGTTCCAACCTGGGGTTGAGCATTGGTTGGTTATGCACGCGACGGCGGTCAATTCGGGCAAGCTCACTGATATGGATGTATTTAAACAGGGATTCGACAGGTTTGTCATTTCGGCTACCCATCCCTCACGCTTATTAACAATGACATATTCACATACAGTCTGTCCTCGACGCTCCTCAAGAACCGCATTATCGGTTCGCTTGCAGCGTCCTCGAGTGAGGAAGTCCAACTAGTGGGGTCTCGAATCAACCAGAATATTATTTTATCGAACCCCACGCTTCGGCTCCTTGCCATGCACCTAACTCAGCTTGTGGCTGGGGATGTCGTTTCTGCCTCAGATCCCAGAGAAGATACCGAGGATGATCGCCAAGTACTCTGATGGGTTGGGTGACCAAGCTGGCAGGGGCGCTGCAGAAGAAGTTGCTCTTTAGCCCGGAGAAGTACATGACCATGTCGTCCTGTTGACAGGTTCGACAGGTGGACTAGGCTCGTACTTGCTTGCCTCGTTGAAGCGCAAGGACGTGGCTATGGTTTATGCGTTCAACCGACCATCCAAGTCAAGTGCTCTTCAGGAGAGACAGCGCGCCATACCCGAGGACGGGCTCGATGCCACCATTCTCGATTCAGCGAAGTTGATCTACACCGAGCGCGACTTGTCACAACCGAAGCCATCGCTTGGTAATGGGATGTATGACAAAATCCGCGATTCAGCGACTGTTATCATCCACAATGCGTGACTCGATTTCAATCTCGTGTTGTCATTTGAGCCGAAGTGAGAGGGACGCGGAACTTGATCGATCTTGGCGTGAATCGAAACGGGTGCATCCTCTGTAGCATCGGCGCAGGGATGGGTTAGAAACAACAGGTCCCCGAAGGAGGTGCAGTTCGACGCAGGGGTTGCTGTGGAAGCTGGCTATTATATGCCACATTGAACAAGACTAACCAGGAAACTCGTAGAAATTCGTGTTACGCCAATGAAGTTATACAGCAATCCTCTATCACCTCGGGGAGGTATCTGTTTGAACTTGTGGCCGCCAGTGCCTGTCCGCCACACCAACCTTCCTAGTATACACCAGGAATCATCCGATATTTCACCCTGTGCGAGTAGCAGTCCCATTCTTCCCGAAAACGTGCCCGCAACAACGCATCTTCGGATTGACACCGCGCGTAGCTAAGCACCCACCCCAACACATTTTGAAATCCCCAAACTCCGATGACAAGTCTGCCAAACGCCGTGTCAAGCCATCCACAGCAATGTGCGAACGAACCAGGACTAGCGATGATGAGTGACATGCCGAGCGAACTCAGTGTCCCGAAGAGATACCCTGGGTGCCGCACGATCGCATACGGACCAGTGGTGATCAGCTCGTGATCTTTTCGAACGGCCAGTTGATGCGTAAAATGGCGGCCCAAGGCGTGGAAACACCACATGCGTCCCAGACTACCGACAGTGGCCATGATGGATCCGATGACAAAGTAACGATTGACGTTGAAGGTAGGTAGCTGACCGGAGAGGACTAACCGAGAGAGCACCTCGGAGGAGAACTCAGAGGGGTAGTTGACCGCAAATGCGACGGCTAACTCGGCGATACAGGGAAGGGATGCAGAGAGCTATGTGTCCCGGTGAGCTCTTATCTCTGTTCAGAGTGAGCATCATACCCTGTGCGCAATTGGGAAGACAGCCGGGCATATACGCTCGTAGAATGCACCATATACACGTTCCGATTTGTCAGGAGCCGCGTTAGGCGGCATGAAGGACACATTGAAGAGCCAAACAGACGAAAAGAGGATAGGGACCTTGAGCGACATGCTTGCCACAGCCGAAGAAATATGATACGGATGGCGGATGGATCCTTGAGCATTTGGACGTCCGGGGCTTTATGTATTGCGGTTTCGTACACGTGACACCGACACCTTCAAGCTCTTGACATGCCGGAATGCGGGACGGAGGCCGATGGATGGGTGTTCTGGAATGGGGGTTGGCAAGCACTGTCGGCACAGCAGACAAACTGAGATACCGTTCTATCAAATATCAGCATCGCACTGACATCCCAGCTGAGATAACGCGATAATGGAATAGTTCCTGTGGAGATGGGTAGCAGTGGGTAACGCGCGTTTGAAATGTGATCGGTCTCGCGTCGTCACTTTCCAAAAAGACAACAGTTTGGAAAACATCATCTGTGGAAACGATTGTCTCAATCACGCATGAAAACAGTTTGATGGTGTACCTTGTGACTCGACGAACCTAAACATCAGTTTTCCGAGTGTATCGCAGCGCCCTGGATCTTGTTTACTAACCGTGCACCTTGAAGTTGAGCGGCGAGCGCCTTGTCTCAAGATAGCACGTGCTGTGAAAAGAAAAGAAAAAAAGAAGAAAAGATATCTTGAAGCTTACTAGCCGTCGGATGTGATCGATGTAGTCCCTCCCCAAACCGCGGTCCGTTTCCGTATCCGTCGGACTGTCGCCGTCAACATGTCATCGATTAAGTCGACGCGGTAGTGTGGCAAACCTTATGATTGTGGTTCACAAGGCAATGGAGTGGACTTTGATACAACGCCGCAACGAGCAGGCCTTGAGCCTATCTATGGGGTGGAGACAATTTCGTGCCAGTAGTTGATTCGTTTTCGGAAAGAGATTAGTATCATGGTCCTATCCTTGGGTTGGCGGGTGCAGAAGGTTACTCGGCTGAATGGTGTCCTTTTGTGCAGGACTTCCGCCTTCTCCTTCTCGCGGTATGTGGCACTCTGCTGGATATCTTGATACGGAAAGAAGTTCGATAGAGCCCATTGAGTGGATTACGACGTGCATCATGGGTTCGGAATATGGGTGTCTTATTGCCTCTCCAAGTCTCTTTCAGGATTCAATCATTGATATTCGCGAAACCCCGGGTGGCGTGTTTGTGAGCGAGATTTCCCGCCCCGAAAGCATGTAGGCCACACAGCTGGTTGCGTCTAGGTGCGCATTGAAAGCGTTCAAATGGTGTTGTGGCTGCGGCCAATCGACTTTTGGGAGAATCCGGACTGGAATGAAAGACCGTTGGAGAGTCACCGACAGGTTGATATCGTTGTGGCGCTGGCACCGACGTGAACCATTTACATAAGGAATCAGCGATTCGAGTTTCTTCTTCATTGTGCAACTCCAGCGACTGAGCTCGATGTGGTGTTTTATGTATGGAGATGGTGGCTCGCGATCCGGTATTAACTAGTCGATTTAGTGAGTGTTTGGATTCTCAATCGTTACAAGAGCCGCTGACGTCGGGGACGCTGGCAGCTTGCAGGACGATTGTGAACGTATGACCGCATGAGAGGTAGTCTGGGAATACCCTCCCCAACATCGGCACCTTGGTACTGAACGGCGTGTGAGAAAGAGCGGGTCAGATGCTCAGAATCACCGCAGTTCGTTCCCCCGACGACCGTACAGATAAGAGACGGTTGCGCGCTAGTGCATGTGCTTATTAACGTGGGACTCCTCCTTGGAGCCGAGATAAGCTCCTCCTTCGGGTTGATCATCCTCTGCACCTTCTTACCATCAGAAGACCGCAATGGAGGCAAACGGCGTGCCCGACATGGATCTGGCTGCTCGTGAAGGGCTGGAAAAGCTCGGCTACACTCAGGAAATGACGAGGGTGCGTGGTATTACGGAGTATAATCCCCGTATAGGTTCAAGGGACGAGATTTCTTCCGTTCGCAGACCCGTGGCCTGTTCCACATCCTTTTCAGTAAGTTCCATCCGAGGAGTGGTGTCTTACTCTCGTATTCACTGTTAATACCCGTGTGTAGTGACGTTAGGTTCGTCTCGCGTTGTCGGTCACGTGGTATAGCTGATGTACTGGTGGCTGAAGCCATCCTGGCTGTTCGTGAGTTGCCACAACGCTGTGTAGACGTGCATCACATTGACCCGACCAAGCCTTTGGGCTGTCTGCACCGATCGCCACGTCTCTCGTCGGAGGTGGCCCGGCGGTGATTCTCTGGGGGTAAGCACCCCCAACCCATCCCGTGAACACCGTACCGACGCTCGCCTCAGATGGATACTCGTTTCCTTGTTAACTCAGATGCTTGCGCTTTCTCTGGCAGAGATTTGTTCCAAATACCCAACTTCGGCAGGCGCGTATTACTGGTGTTATCGTCTGGCTCCACCGCGCTACAAGCTCATATTCTCCTGGATCGACGGATGGTTGAACGTGGTCGGGAATTGGACTATTACGCTGAGCGTCACATTCGGTAACCCGTGCTCTTGTCTTCCGACGCCACAGGCTCACCACACGCACATATCGTACAAGGAACGGCCCAGTTGGTCGTTGCAGGTGCAGGCATCTACTATCCCGATTGGGTAGTAACTCCGTGGCAAACATGTACGTTCCTGATTCAAGTCTCGTTTGTCGCTCATCCTCGTCCAGATTTGATTTTCCTGGCCGTCACCGCCATCTCTTGCGGATTTTGCTTGTTCTTCAACAAGTATCTGCCGAGTATCGACGTGCGTGAACCTTTTGATGATCGTGTCATGTTCGCACACGTTATCTAGATCGTATGCGCGTGTTGGACTGCCCTCGGTATCATCGGTAAGAGATAGTTTTTCTGGCACGTTATGCGTTATCTCACATCGACGGCAGTCGTCTTGATATGTGTATCTGCAAAAGCAGCCGCAGGTCGCCACTCCGCAGCGTATGCCTTGGGTGGATTTGAACCCGCTTCTGGTTGGACCCCTGGCTGGTCCTTCTTTATCGGTCTGCTCCCGGTAAGCGATTCACTGTTTCGGGTATGCATGTGACAGATGGGTTCACGCGTCTGTCGGACGTGGATATGTAGCCAGGTACGTCACACCCTCCTTTGATATACTCTACTCATACTCCTTTTCCAGCCTATGTATACGCTGCAATCGGTATGAGTAAGTGGAAATCGAGTCTTGCTCCTTGTCACCCATCTGAATATTCGTGGTAGTTACGAGCATGGCAGAGGAGGTGCATAACCCTTCTGTCATCCTTCCGAGGGCGATTTGGCTGTCGGTACCAATCGGTACCATTTCCGGCATCATATTTCTCCTACCGATCCTCTTCACATTGCCCGATGTCGCGACATTACTCCAAGGTGTGTTTATGGCGACGTGCGTTTTGATCGGCCTAAGCATACGTATGGATATCCAGTCAGCTCGGGTCAACCGATGGGTGTCATGTTCACGCTCATCATGGGCTCCAATGCGGGTGGTTTTGGTTTAGTGAGTGCTACATCGACTACTAGCGATGCTCATCACATGCTCGCCCCACCCAGTGGTTCATCAGTACGTCTTCACCCACCACGCGACCATCCCCGATATGACACCTCATCCGCTAGTCTTTGGCGTCGGCATGTTTTGCGCCATCTCGATCTCATGCGCAGCGTCGCGCGCCACGTGGGCCTTTGCGCGGGACAAGGCGATCCCCTTCCACACCACCTTTGGACAAATCAGTACCCGTTTCGCGGACGTACCCGTCAACGCGCTCCTGCTCTCCACTGCGATCCAGGTTCTCCTCGGGCTCATCTACCTCGGCTCATCGACAGCGTTCAACGCGTTCTCGGGCGTGGCTGTGATGTGTCTCGGCGCGTCGTATGCGCTACCAGTGGCGATTTCGCTCGCGGAGGGGCGCCGCCGCGTGGGGGATGCTCCGTTTGGGCTTGGTGCGGCGGGGGTGGTGGTGAATGCCGTTGCGGTGCTGTGGGTGTTGTTTGCGATGGTGTTGTTTTCGATGCCGGCGGTGGTGCCAGTGACGCAGATGACGATGAGTACGTCGCATCTCTCTACATGGGTGTGCGTCAAAGAATGGGATGGCTAATTCCTATGCGTAGACTATGCGTCGGTCGTGTTCGTCGGGTTTGCGATCATTAGCGCCGCGTGGTACCTCATCAGTACGTTCACTCTGAGTCTCGTTCGTCTTCGGTGCTGACGTCGTTCTGCTTGTACGATGAAATCACAGGCGGTCGTCACCACTACAGTGGTCCGCCTGTTCCTCCTACAGAATCAGGGTCTTCAACGCCAGCGACGTCCAAAGTCGAATGAACGACAAGCTCCATATGCGAAACATCGTCGACGAAATCATATCGAAAGTGCTTGTTACATAGCTGGTTGAAAACGAAGCTTGATCGATAAGATTGCCTTTGCACGTTGAGCGTCCATATTTCGGTAGGTATTAGTGGGTTGGGGTAAACATCCGTTGGAGGCATGGCAAGGCGGTAGGAGGAAACGAATGGTGGTACAGTACCCATCCAGCAGCTCAACAGCAACGCATAAGAAATACATGTAAAACATAGATGATCATGAGTAGAGAGCAGGAAACCGAGCGGAGCCCCACAGCCCTATGCCGTCAACTTCGGAATGACCTTGATCATCTGGTCGATGTTGATGAACTGCACCCACGCCTCCAAGTCCTTGGCGTTATCGTGCCAGATAAACTTGGACTCCTTCGTCCCGCGAAAGAACGCACACGCACACTGATACGACTCCTCGACGACCGTGCCGCCCCGCTGGACCCCAAGTTGTGCCTTGAACACCCGGAATTCCCAACCCTGTAATGGGTGGTCGTCCCCGCGCGCGCTCTCGTTGGGGATATTGAATTCGAGTCGGGACCAGTCGAAGCCGCGGGACTGGCCGACGGCTTTGATATAGGCCGCTTTGAGCGAGAGGAGGATGCATAACCTCCGGAGGACCACTTCGTCGCCGAGCTCGGGTGCGATGAACGTTAGTTCCAGTGGCGTAAGCTGCATCGGTCGCGAAGAACAAGCGGAAGACAAGCGCCCGAGACCGAAATGGGTATGTGAGGAGCAGAGCCGCGTCAAAGCGTCAAGAAGCGTGTGGAGAGCTATACAATACGATGAACAAACCTTGTGTGCAAACGACTCGGCATAGGCTGCTACGGTCGCGCCCCGGGGTTCTACGGAGAGTTGTTTGATGCCGAGACCGATGTTGATGACTTGTCGTTGGCGGCCTTGGGTCATGACCATGCCGCATAATGAATTTTCGCAGGCGAGATGGTATCCGATCATTGATTGGAGAAACTTTTCTGGTGGCATGTCGTCCGGTGACTGTGTGGTGTGGTTGATGGAGGGTCGGGACGGGAAACGATGATGAGCACTATCTCAACGTGGATGGGGCATAGGAGGTGATTGGGTAGACGGACCTGCTCTATCCAGTGTTTCCCGTTTGATGTCTCACAGTCCTTCCACTTTGTTCTCGATATCCGTCTGTGCCGCATCATGAGGAGTGGCAACATTTGTGATATGATTTGCCCTGCATGCACCCGAGCACGGGAACGCGAGCCAACAAGGGTCGGAATGAAACATCGCAAACGTGCGTAACCGGAACTCACGAAAAGATTCGATAGACGTGCAATCATACCCTATCCTCGCATGTGGCGCGCACTCCCGCACGAGATGATAACATTTGTCGTATTCCTGCATGATGCGTGATCCGTTGGGGAGGGCAATAGCGTACACGGACGGAGACGTACCTCTGTCGTGACATCGCGATTGAGCGAGAGCATCCAAACCAGAATGGGGCACTCCATATAGCGAAGAGGGACGGCTGGTTCGTTTTATGCTTGTTTCAGGGCTAGAGTCGTCCAATTTTTCTATAGATATCGATATCGGTATAACAGCAACTGAGAAAAAAAAACGAAGCAGGGGTTGAGTGGACCTGTGTCTGGCCAAGTGGCATCGCCTCGAAGCCGAGGATGGCGCATTACCTAGAATGATAACACCTGATATTCCCAGCGATTCCGTTGCAAGCCGGGTCGAGTTTCGAGGGGATCGAGGGGATGGACGAACGGTGGACACGGATGGACCATTTTATAAAGTGATCAGAACGACAAACTGTACGTGTTCGTTCATTTTCCCTGCGCGTGTTGCCACCTCAACCTTGTCTTTTTCTTTTCTCTTCCTCGTCATCAACGCCAATCATTCACCGGACAACTTACAGCCGGCTTATCGCCCGTGTTGGATGAACGGAGACCCTCGAGGTTCGCGTAAATAGTTCATTCTCACCTTTGCGGGGCGAGTTCCGTCCACTTCCATCACCTGATCCATTCCTTCTCTTCGCCTCTAGCTACACAGAAATCCATCAAGCCCATCACCGATCCCCGGGTTTCGGTTCAGAATACGCTATCAGCGATACATCGTCAACATCAGAGCGTCACACCCGCATGGGGACAAGGGGAAACGTGGACCCGCCACCACACAAAAACTCACATCCATTAAATTTTTCCCGCCACACTTGTGTCCACGTCGTTCTGTTCGAAAACACATGGCCGCCTCGTGTCATACAGTACAAGGTGCCTGCCCCGAAACGTATCGAAATTGAGGCACGTTTCTGTATAGCTGCTGCGGAGTAGGGATTCTGATCACGATGACATGACATACATGCCCACCGATTCCCAACAATCAATCCATCGCATTGCGCCCGTATCGTCTTGCTTACCGCCGAACCCCTCATCACGAAACTCGCAGACCAAGTCGTTTCCTCACCGGATTCAAATTTCTCCGACCGTCGCTTCGTCGCCCTTTGTCAACGAATATGCAAACTATGCTCGCCGAGAACGAAAATAAAGTAAAAAAAAACGTTGGTCGGCGGTCACAAATCGGATGCATTTCTTTTTTAACGGGATAAAGGAAGAGCATGCGCTATCTGATGGAAAGATGCACGAGACCTCTGATGCTAGCCTCGATCTACTCGCCACTGCACTCTCGTCCAGCCGTGCTGTCTATTGTTCGGTGGAGGGAGGCCCATGCAGCTGGTCGTGGATGCACCAAGTGCCGATGTTACACGATTCGTCAGCGAACGAAACGCCGAGTGTCACATCTGGGATGGCACGTGGAGGAAACCATGACCTGACCTATTCATTTTGCGTGTGCAAAGTGCTGGAATTTGTGTTTGGGAACGTCAACAAGGGAAGTCACGGGATTGGATTGATCTCGACTCAACCCGCGTGCTTCGGGAAGCATGTCCGGTTCGACGCGGTAGTCCAGTTCGCCGTCGGTCACGCGACCCACAGACTAGTTGTAGTTACCTGAACATTCTGCCGAACGGACTGGATTCCATACCACTTGGCCCACGTATGACATACGTATCAAGGCGATCAAGGGCTTCTTGAACTGTGCTCAAATCAAGACCGAGCATCACTCCTTCGGATAGTGGGGTATGCACGTTTTAGAGAAATGGTTGATCTATCAAGAACCTGGACACCTTCACATCCGCCTTCTGCCAAAGTCAAAAGAACGATTTAGGGTGGAGAGGCCGGGGTGCTCCATGAGCATACGACCGAGCGTGCACCGTCCTAGTAAATCCCGGCTACATGACGCCTGGCCATCCGAGACAGGTGTCAAAACGTATGTATTACCCCCGAGTTTGACAAGCAGAACAAAGCCAAACCTGTTAGGATGCGATTTAAATATGGCATGGTGAGCTAAAGTGCAGCTAGGACAAATGTGCACTTGTAACACCATAGTAGTCCCTAGTAATGTCACTTGAAGTTATTGCAGTAAAACTATGGTTTATGTATGCACTATGGTAGCTACACAACAGCTACATCAATATTTAGCATGGACCTAAATGTTTTGCAAAATGTGAATCACAAATATAAAGTATGGCTTACCATTTGGAGCCTGACAAAACTCCAAGTCTGTCCTGAGCTCTAGATGTGTGCAAGTTTTTCAAGTTTTCACACCCATGTAGACCTGTTTTGAACAATAAGATAAACTTGGAGTTTAGCCTTGAAATGTACCAGTGCAATAGTTCTAAATATGTACAAATATAAAGAATTTAGTCAAAACTTGAAATTATAGCTATGTACAAATGTGGATAAATAACTTCAAGTTTAGGACATATACAGCAGGTGATGCTAATTCTCTTGTCACCCACTTAGTTTAGCCATGCCATGTCCTAAACTTGAAGTTATTTGTCCACATTTGTACATAGCTATAATTTCAAGCTTTGACTAAATTCTTTTGGTATATACATATTTAGAATTATTGCACTGGTACATTTCAAGGCTAAACTCTAATTTATCTTATCATTCAAATCAGATCTACATGGGCATGAAAATATAAAAAACTTGCACATGTCTAAGGCTCAGGATAGACTTGAGGTTTTGTCAGGCTACAAATAGTAAGCCACATTTTATATTTGTGATTCACATTTTACAAAACACCTAAGTCCATGCTAAATATTGATGTAGCCATTGTACTATGTGTTACAGGTCTACATTATGACCCCTATTCTTGCGCAATCTAGCGCTCGACTGTGCTCATGACTAGTAGCTTGATGCTACACTTTACTAGGATCCATAGGACCACAAGTGCCACTAGACGCTCGATGCGATCCAGTCACTATGTCCTCCGATCTTATCTTATCGGTCAAGGCTAGTCCTACCGATTATACGCATTACACGAGGTATTGTATACACTTGTTTACTTTATTATAGAGTTCACAATTGGATCTACAATCCAATCTCGCACATATGCTCAGGGGCTATTACCCTCTGACCATGATCACATGCGCTATGCGCATGTACTCACTTCCATTCCACATCGCCTCGATGGCTATGTGTATGCTTCCATTCTACATGCGTTGCACGCATGTTATACCCTCTTCCATTCCTATTTATTAACCCTTGGACCA
>JBBPLR010000423.1:0-19729 GCA_038089915.1 Sutorius australiensis
GCATGCCAAGAAGGATTGAAGCAGTGGTCAAGGCTAAGGGGGGTCATACCAAGTATTAAAAGTACATTTACTATACTTTGAAAACACACTCACATAATTGTCCCAATGAGTGCCTGTTTTAAATTGCACATATCTCCATGGTTTCTTATTCAAATTACATAATTTTATTCTCATCATCTAGCCCTGAGTAAATATGTCCATTTATACACTGACACATTGTTTGTACCTGTTTTAGTTCCTGAGTTATTCAATCAACAATAAAAAAGTGCAAAACATTGGGACAATTTTGTGAGTCACTATATATATATATAATAACACTATTTCACTCATATTTTGGAATTTGGACTGCAACCATCACCTTCCTAGTTAAGAATTGGTTTTTATTCTGATCAAACAAATAAACACAAACACAAACAAACAAACAATAATGTCTGCCTTACCCTCCAAGGTATGTGATCATCTTGATTATTGATGATGCATCAAATAACACAACCAATGTTTAAAAGAGTGATGTAAAGGCAATGGTGAGTCTTAGGAAAAGATGGTTTGTCTGAAGACAGTCTCTCATGCTTATCTGACATAGCCACTTGAGCTTGTGGAGGTAAGATGATTCGATCAATGTATAACATGACAATAACTTATGTAAATGTAAGGATAGTGTATCTCCAACAAGGTAATGAAACAGAAGGAGCAAAGACAGGCAAGGAACTTTGATGTCTTTGATCTTTTCTAAGTAAATGATTTCTTTCTTTCATTCAGAAAGCCAGGATGATCATGCAGCACAATGGCAGCATCATGAAGGATGTCATGAAGGACATCATGACAAAAGTTATGATAGATGACTTCTGTCTCATTGACAATGATGATGCCATGGAAAAAGGAACCACACCAGCAATCAAGGAAGCACTCATCAACTTATTGAAGGTGAGAATCAATCATGACAGACACAAGACATTGATTCATTCATTCATTAACACCTGTAGGCTTTACAAACACAGTCAGATCATCAAGTGATGCCTCTAACAAAAGAGCATGGAAGAGGAAAGCATGTGCCAGCTTGGATCACAAGACAACATCATCTATATCCATCAGCAGAGCTGACTCAAGTACAAGAGGCAAGCAGCATGGCCTATGCCACTTTCCATGGACAAATTCAAGTCAAAGTTGGAAAAGAGGAAAAAGAACAAGACATTTGCTTGGATCAGCTTGCTTTGACAGAAGAGAAAACCATGAATATCATTCCAAGTGAGTGATCTGATGAGTTTCACTCACTTGTTTGCTCATCCATTATTTTCAGAGTTGTTCTTTGAAGACAGAAGAAGAGAAGGAGAAAAAAAAGGGCACAATATACTCAGGCATTATAAAGATCAAGGAGGAGGAGGAAGAAGAAGAAGTAGTCATGGCAGAACCAGAGAAGATTGTTGAAATCATAGAAGAGGAACAGAACAAAACTTCAGAGGGATTGTTTGATGACAATGATCTGACCTTGCTTTTGAATGTCTTGTCCAACAAGGGGATGATATCACTTTCATATGATGCTCCAGCAAAGGAAGACAATAAAGATCATCTTTCACCTTCAGGTTGGTCATTAATATGTTGTGGGACATGAATTTTTATTTGTTTGTCTTTAGATATGCTCAAATCATTGATCTTGATAAGCAAGGGAGAATCAAGGAAACCTCTTGGTATGTTTTCCCCTTTATCAAAGAAAGAAATTCACACCACCAATACTAGATACCAGAGAGGAGAAGGAGGAAGAGGAGGTGATCAGCATGTGGTCATCATCACCTGAAGGTCATGGTGATGTAGAGATGATTGAACTGGAAGAAGAGGAGTTGTTTGACTTGAAGAAATGACCTCATGATATGATGGAAATGGAAATAGCAGAATCCAAACCTTTGCAACAACAACAATTCAAGGCAGAAGTGGGAGAGCTGATGAAATATAAGCAGAAAACAGAGCATACCATGCAAGGATGATGAAGAGATGATTTATGAACATGCAGCTCAGGTGGAAATATATTTGTGGAGCACACTGAAGCAATACATGTTGAACAACAAGATGCTACAGGCAGAACTGGAAAATGTGCCAGCATCCATTTGAATATTGTCAGACATGTATTTTTGATGCAGAAGAGTGAACAATGATGAGGCACCACAAAGAGCAGTGAAGAATGTGAAGGAAGAAGTTCAAAGATTGGACAAGGCACTCTCCTTGCTAAAGATAAGGGAGATGATCAAAGAGTTTGGAAAGGTGAAGGACAAGGATGTTCAAACAGCATTTTGAATCCATGAAGAGCTACATGGATTGAGTTGTGGGCCAAAGAAGTTGGGATGGTTGATGAGAAGGTTGAGGGTGGTAGAAAGAGATGAGCTCTATGCTGGAACACTGTTTGAGAAGTGGGAGCAAGAAAGAAGGAAAACAAGGGATGGTTGATAGAGAACATTGTTGTCTTACAATCAGTGATAGGAAAGAAGAAATTGATAGATTTGAAAATGACAAGGATGAATGATGCTAGAATAAAAGTGTTTGGTTGTTTGTTTAAAAGAGTGTGTTTGCATAAAGTGAAAAAGACATTTAGACATTGACTTGAACCAGGAATAACAAGATTGATCATTGATGATATATTCATTGAAGACAAGCAAGATAGATGGTGGATCATCCAACTCATTAAAAATAAGATCACAGATTATAGACTCACTCTTCTCTTCACAACATATCAATGTATTATGCATGAAAGGAATGATTAAAATTTGGCAAGTTTTGATATAGATGGATTGATCTGGACATTCCTAGGGTTAATGATGGATATCAAAGAATAAATTGATTGATTATATAATCTATTTGTGAACATGATATATAAATAATGAGAAGAGAAGGAAGTATGTGAAATGCTCCTTGATCTGAAACCATTACCTTCCTGATTTGTATTACATACAAACAAATGCAAACAAGATTGAAAAATGTAAGCATGGCTAGGATTAAGGTATGTGATAAGAAAACATCTGATAATATAAAGCTTTGGAAAGGATGGATACAAAACACTTGATAGTAAGAGAAGCGGTTGCATAACACATCAATGGCTTATGCACATGATGGTAATGGAAGCAGATCATTGACCAGGTAAGAATGAAAATATTGATTGAGTGTATGAGAAGGATGTTGATGGTTTAGTTTGATAGAACACCAGTCAGGTAAGAGAAAAAAAGGAAGATTGTGTAAGATATGACTGAGGAGATTTGAATTTGAGGCACCTCTTGAGGAAGAAGAGAAGAAGAAGATGGTAAGAAGATGGTTGTGATTATATATAAAAAGAGAAGGGAAGAAATTTTTTTTAATAGGGAAATGAGGAGGTGAAGTTGGAAGAGAGGAGAAAGTAAGTAAGTGAAGAGCAGGTGAGATGTAATATAGATATATATGAAAGATTGAAGACTGATGAAGGGATTGAAAAGATGGAAAAGATCAGATTGTTGAGAGAAAGAAACACCAAGGAAATGCAAAAGGTAGTAGATGTGGTGTTTCAAAACTACCTAGGAAGGATCTTGTTCCTGATGGAGGTGTTTGAGCTGAATGTGCAAGAGAGGTTGATTGGACTGATTGATGTAAGTGAAGATTGATTTCAAAAGAATGATGATGATGATATATATTATATAGAGTCTGATTGTGTGAACTGAGAAGGAGGTGCAAATGATAGTACATCCAGAAATGGATGGGAGACTTCCAATGGACATAGAAGGATTTGGGGTGGAGTATGAAAAATATTATGAGAGGTTGGGGATCAAACAAGCTGTGAAGGAGGATGAAATGGACTTATATATGGTCATTTTGGAATTAAGTTTCTAATTTGTTTTTTTATTTCTAAGATCTCTTTATCTCATAAAATAGAAGGCATCTGTGGGATCATTTTGCATCACCTATCTTGAAAATTGGTGGTTGGAATCCAGAGATATAAAGCAAATAAGTTTGTATTGGAGCATGTTGGAGTGTAGATGAAAGACCATCTAAAAAAATAGCAGGGGCTTTGTGGACATCTCTAGTGGATTCAGATGGTTGATAAACATTGAGAAAACAAGTTTCAGGCAGCACACATGTGTTCCTGATTTAATATGGAGCAATCAAGAAATTGTTGAAGCAAGGAGGGGGATGTGGGCATAGAGCCCCACAAAAAATTCGCAGGGTCTAGCAAATATTACCGATGGATTTGGAAGGTATAAAAAACCCAGAAAACATTTTTCCAGATCACAGTCTTGTGTTCCTGAATTAATCTGGAGTGATCAAGAAATTGTTGAGAAGGGGAGAGGGTGGGGGTGTAGAGCCCTACAAAACAATCGCAAGGTTTAGCTAATGTTACCAGCTGATTTAGAAGGTACTAAATCCCCAGGAAACATGTTTCTAGGTTATGGACATGTGTTCCTGATTTAACTTGGAGTGATCAAGAAATTGTTGAGAAGAGGAGAGGGTGGGGGTGTAGAGCCCCACAAAAATATCACAGGGTCTAGCAAATTTTACCAGTGAATTTGAAAGGTATAAGAACCCCAGGGAGCATGTTTCCGGGTCACAGTCATGTGTTCCTGAATTAATTATGAGTGATCAAGAAATTGTTGAAGCAAGGAGGAAGATTGGGCATAGAGCCTCACAAAAATTTCGCAGGGTCTAGAAAATGTTACCAGTGGATTTAAAAGGTAGATGAACACTAGGAAGCATGTTTCTAAGTTGTGGACATGTGTTTCTGAATTAATTTGGAGTGATCAAGAAGTTGGCAGAGCAAGGAGGAGGATATGGACATAGAGCCTCACAAAAAAGTTGCAGAATCTAGAAAGTGTTACCAGTGGATTTAAAATGTAGGAGAACCCTAGGAAGCATGTTTTCAGGTCACAGTCTCATGTTCCTGAATTAATTTGAAGTGATCAAGAAGTTGGCAGACTAAGGAGAGGAAGGTAGGCATAGAGCCTCACCAAAATATTGCTGGATCTAGTGAGTGTTACTGGTGGATTTGAATGGTAAACAAATCCCAGGAAGCATGTTCTCAGGCCATGGACACATGTTCCTGAATTAATTTGAAGTGATTGACAAGTGGTTGAGGAAGGAAGGGGGTGGGGGTGTGAAGTGCCACAAAAAAATCACTGGGTCTAGTGATTATTACAAGTAAATTTGGAGGGTAGAAGAACACCAGGAAGCATGTTTCTAGGACATGGACATGCATCCTTGGATTAATTAATTTGAAGTAAGTAAGGAGGGGGAGGTGAGCATAGAGCCTTACAAAAAATAGCTAGATCTAGCAAGTGCTACCAGTGGATTTGGAATGTAAATGAACTCCAGGAAACATGTTTCCAGGTTATGTGCATGTGTCCTTGATTTACTTTGAGCCAATCAAAGAATTATAGTCAAGTAGGGGAGAGGGTGGGAATGCAGAGCCTCACAAAAACTTCATTGAGTCTTGTGAGTGTTTTCAGTGGTTTTGGAAAGTAAATGAACACCAGGAAACATGTTTGCAGGTCACAGGTGTGTGTTCTTGATTTATGGGGATGTGAACATAGGACCTTACAAATAAAATCACTGGACCTGACAACATGTTATTATTTCCAAATCTTGGGCATGGTGGGGGTGTAGATGAGGGTACAATAGTCAAGCAATCATTGAAGAGAATATGTTATATAAACTATATATCAATCAACATCCATAGCATCATCCATCCCATTCACATCCATAGCATCAGTTTCAGGAGAAGCTGGATAGTCCATCTCAACCCCACTATCCATTTCAATGTCACTCTCTTCTGATCCTTCTTTGGATACTGGGCTGGGTGTATCTCCACAGCATCCTCCTCATCCTCCTCTTGACATTCTTGCAGATCCCACAGATGAGCCCCTCACCACTCCAGCATCCCAGAAAGTTACAGTGATACTGACAATGACATCTTGGATGTGGTAGGGTATTCTAACATCACTAGCTCCCCTGCCACTTTCGACTAAACTAGGTTCTGAATGGAGTTCAGAGGTAGTGAAGGGGTAATGTTATGATTTGTCCTGACAGTTTTCTTCCACTATTACTTTTCCATCTCCTTTCTTGGACTTATCCTCCCAAAGCTATTCTCTAGCATAGCTTCATGATCCAACCTCTCCATGTAGTTACCATTGCCTCTGCATCTTCATTTCCATCACATTGCTTTCTATAGTAGTTCTCTTCTTTCATCCCTGCTCCACAGTCTTAACTTTCCATAATCTTGTCATAGCCTTGCCATTGTTTTTCCCTTTATAGCTCCTGCTCTTCAAAACTATTTAAGCTAGCACTCTCACTCCTACTACCTTAAGCTAGTTCTCCTCGATCTCCCTTAAAGTATCTCCTCTGTAGTCTCTCAAATATATTGCTCTTCATCTCCAACCTCTCCCTTGTGAATCTTGACCATCCAGGTCAATAGGAAGTAGCCTCAGTTATCTAGGCAAACCTTGTTACCATCCTTCACCACAGTTGAAGGGGGAAACACCAACAGTACACCCACTTCATTCCATTGTGCTTTGAGGCTATGCTCGTCCTTATCCAGGCGAAGTGTAACAAAAAGTGAGGGATAAATTTCTGATAGAAATTGATGAATCCTAAGAAAGATTGGACTTCTTTGGCCTTGGTAGGAGCCAGCCAGTCCTGAATGCCATCAAGTTTGACAGGATCCATTACAACAGATCTGGATTTGATAATCATTCTGAGATATTTGGTCTTGGTGGTAGCAAAGGAGCATTTCTCCAGTTTTAGATGGAGGTCAAGTTCTTCCATTTGTTGAAGTACTCTCTTTGTTCATTTGGTGTGGGTTGTGTCATTGGAAGAGAATATCAGGAGATCATCCATGGAGATGACAAACCATCCTTCCACAATCATGTCACAGAATGAGTCATTCACAAAATGCTGGAAGATGGCAGGTTAGTGAGCCCAAAGAACATCACTGTGGTTTCAAATAATCCTTTATGGGTAATAAAGGTGGCTTTCCATTGATGTCCATCTTTGATTCAGACATTATTGTAGCTCCAACAGATGTCAAATTTGATGAACCATTGAGCATCTTTAAACTTGTTGGTAAAGTCTGAAATGAGGGGTAGAGGGTAGGCATCTTTGATGGTGTGTTGGTTGAGATATCAATAGTCTTGACAGGGGCAGAGTTTTCCATTCTTCATTTTGACAAAGAAGAAGGGTGATGCTTGTGGAGAGTTCAAGAGTCAGATTTTTCCCAAGGCAAGGTTTTCCTTGAGGAAGGCTTCTGTGGCCTGTTGTTCATTGGGGCTCAGGAAATATACCTTGGCTATCTTTGGGGTGAATGATTCATTAAGATTGATCTTGTGATCATAGAGTCATGATGGAGGAACATGGTCATTAGCTTCTTTAGAGAAGACCTTGGTGAATGCCTGGTACTTCATAGAAAGTTCAGTCTTTGGTTTCTTTGGTTTTGATTGGATAGCAAGTTCAGTGACAGTGGTAGTCCTGGATATCTGGGCACAGGGGATGATGTGGGATCCTGCTCTTGTAATACAATTTAAGTTGTAGTTTTTGATAGTGAGAGCAGAATAGATCTTGGCATGAGCTGGTTTTGTTTCTTTGTTTGGATCAGAACTGAGATAGGAGTAGAGGTGTTTATTGTTACAATTTGCCCCTTTCTTTCATATTAGTCATCAATTCCCATGAACTTGATTCCTCTTCTAGTTGCTGACATAACTCCTTTCATAGCATTCCATCCTATTCCATTTGCTCAGTCAGTGACTATTCTGTCATCTTCCATGACATTCCATGTAGCTACCTTTTTTAGTCCATTTCTTTTTACAGTATTTGTTCTTGTTTGGTTCCACTTAGGTATATATACCCAGCTTGCCCATGTATAATCTCTAAGTAGTTTCTCCCTTCTACTCTCTTCACCACTCAAGTACAACTATACAATCTACTGCTTTCTCCTATAAACTCTTGCTTGACTTTAAGTAACCCTTAAGTGTCCTACCTTGAACTTGACCTAAGGTATCTACCTTAGCATCTTCCTTGATCACAGCTTGAGACTGTCATCTCAACCTGTCTCTTGACCACCTTGACCAGGCCTAGCAGACACTAGCCCCTTCCTTGATCATTGCCAGCCACATGCTCACCAACACTTGTAGAACCTACACCCAATCCTACCCAGACCAGGTGTAACATTTATCCCAGATGGGGTTGATGTTGACATGATGGTGAGTCCATTGATCCTTCATATACTGGTTGTGTCATGTGAGGTCAGCCATATGAAGGTAGTACAGGTCTTTCAACTGGTCAAAGGATTCTTTAAGGGTAAGATTGTGATTGGTTCAGTCAATCTGGGAGTTGGCTATGTTGAGCCATGAGTGTCTGAGAATGACTGTTACAGGTCCATTTTAGCACTATTCTAAAGCCCCTATATTTGGGTTAGATACCCCTAAGCAAGGGCTAGATGCTCCACTAAGGCTTGAAGCCTTAACTCAAGACTAGAGATCTCTAGTGCCACTTAGATGCACAAGTGCATTCCAGTCACTAAATCCATTATCTTATCAGTCACATGATATTGATTACTCCTGTTGACATTATTATAGAGTTCAGGATGCACATGGCATCACTGAACCTAGATCAGATCTCATCAGATCCAAGAGATCTAGGTATCCCTTATGCTCCCCATGAGGCCACTTCCTTGCCATGCCTTGATGGCATGTGTTACAGGTCAATTTTAGTGCCATTCTAAAGCCCCTATATTTGGGTTAGACACCCCTAAGCAAGGGCTAGACACTCTACTAAGGCTTGAAGCCTTAACTCAAGTCCCTAGACCTCTAGTGCCACTTAGATGTGCAAGCACATTCCAGTCACTAAGTCTACTATCTTATCAGCTGGACTGATTATCTTATCAGTCACATGGTATTGATTACCACTGTTGACATTATTATAGAGTTCAGGATGCACATGGCATCTCTGATCTAGATCAGACCTCATCTGATCTTAGGGATCTGGAATCCCTCAAGTCAACCATGAGGCCACTGCCTCACCATGCCTTGAAGGCATGTATGATCTTCCATTCTGCCACACCCCATGTAGGCAGCAAGTATTTAATGTGATAGGGGCTGTTCCCCTTTCTTCTATGTACACATGCATTGCATGCATGTTTTCTCTTCCATTTTTATTTATTAATCTTCCATTCAGAGGCTCTGCAACCAACCTCATTGCAACCTCAATGGATTTCCTTGCATAAGCTGCCTGGATACTTCTCCAAGACTCCTACTAGTTTCAGGGCATAAGTAGCTCCTAAGCTCAAGTCTAGCAGAGAAGTGTATTCAACTTCCCTTTGCCTAGCAAGCTCAGGCATCCCAGCAAGCAGCCCATTGGCCTAGGGGTTTTGGTTGTTTCAGCCAGACTGAACCTACCACTGGTCACCTTGTTCTCAAAAGAGTGAAACATGCATCAGGTGAGGACCTCAGGAAAGTCTTGCTTTTGGACCAGCTGAGGTCTTACACACACATTGTTTCCCATTTCAGTCACACTGCTAACAATCATCTTACTCTTTCAAACAGCATTCATGGTTCCCAATCATTCTTTTTGAACAAGTACTTTGATAAGGATTTTTTCTCTGCTATCTCTGAAGTTCTGTAATATCTCTGTATTTTTATCAATGTTGATGACATGTACCTCAAATGCTGCCCAGCTGTGTCTGACACATGACAAGCCTGTGAGAAATTTCAATCATGCTTCTGACCACCAATGTGTTCAACTTGTAAATGAGATCACCTACAATACTTTCATATTGGTTCAGGATCCTTATGGTGGAAACTATGTGAGTTCCAAGAGACATGACCATAAGATCATGCTGTTATCCCTTTTCTGGTTACTAGGTGAAACAACCTGAGAAGTGTAAAGCTATAGGTTGCTCTTAAGACTTGAGAAGAGGAGGAAGGCTTATATCCAACTGGGAAACTCCAAGTGAACTTAACTGGGATCTACCCAGCATTCACTGGAGGGTTTATATACTACTCAGTAGTGTATGTACATGTTTGGATCAAATCTACAATCTATCCTAATGTGACTAGAGTCCTATGCAGACATAGCTCTGAAGGCAATGCTGGAACAGCCTCAAGGCTGTGGAAGAATAGAAGTACAGCCATGGGGCATAGCCCACTGTGGCTGGAATGGAAGAGAAGTGCTACAGCCTCAAGGCTGTGAGTGGAAATGAAGAAGAAGCATAAACACTGCCATGCACAGCACAGAAATGAAGAGAAGACTGTGCATGATGCAACCATGTGTTGCTGAGTTCTAACTTTGTAAAAATATAAGCATAGACAAACATAGGAGATGCAGATTGCTGATCCGTGATAAGATAAGATAAGAGATAAGATAACCAACCAAGGCATGGCTGACTGGTACTCTACAAGAGCCTAAGTGGTGGTAGAGGCCAATGACTGGCATTGGACTTCAAGTCCAAGAGAGCAGTTTAAAGATGTGCTTAGTTCATGTGACCATCAAGGTCAGGTGACTGTTAGGGATTAAAATGGACCCATAACACTAGGTCATGCAGTATATCTTGGACCTGAATGACAATCACTTTAGTGATGCTATAATTTGTCAATCCATAGGGAATGTGTGCACTCTTTCAGTTCAGAAATTCAGCTCTAATGTTATTGAAAAGGTTAGTTGCACTATATGCTATGAACATCAGATATCTCATGCCATTCCAACTGTCCAGTGCATTCATGAGGCTGAACATAATACTAGAAAAATGCTCATCAAAGAAATGTTGAACCATTCATGTCTGAAGAAATTATTGCACAATTCATATGGCAATTACTGTGTTCAAGTTGGTGGTTATATTCCTTGGAAATGCTGCTTATTGATGACATTCAGACCACACTGGACTGTGTGAAGCTCATCCAACATATCTTCTCATCAAGGGTATTTATCCAGTTCTCATCTATAATACTTTCTACAGTAAACACATTTAAAACAAGTTGCAACATGAGCAAGTAAACAATTACAACAGTGGATGCCACAGTCATCAAATGGTCAACATGAATCTCAACAATCAGACCCTTGGTTTAGCTCATCCTTCTGCTACCAGATGGCCCACAGAGTATTCATCTCAATGGCCCAATTGCAGAGATCTATGGATCCCAGGCAAACCTCTATGGAATACAAGGACAAGGCTCTTATGGTCATTCTCATTTGGCATTTCAACTGCATGGCCTCCAAGCAGGTCCATTGATGGATATGTTTTATGAAACAACTTGCCTTATAATGCCAACTTGACATCCCTCCATACCCACACTAACATGGGCTTGAGTAATGTTGATCTCACTGGATCATTGAGCAATCCCTACCAGAGCTATGAATATGGGATGTAAATGTCCTGTGCCAACCATGGTGTTACTGTTGACTCTGCTTAAACCTTCTAGCTACTCATTAATAGCCTTTTTCTATTTATATTTTATCTCCTTTGCATTCAATGCCCAATACCTCTATGTTGCTTGTTACTTGCATGTCTTATCTTTCCAGAGTCCCCTTCAAACCTATGAGCATCAGTTGACTTCAAGAGACATATCACCTCACATGCTTGTACTTTGGTCTGGCATACACATTTGAGCATTCATAGCTATTACTTGGTCTTGCTTTCTGAATGTTTCTACTGGTCTTGGCACTCTCTTTCTACACACCTCTATTGGCTGCATTTGTACAACCTTAATCTTCCATGCTACAATGTCTGTTTGTATAATGGTGAACCATGACACAGCAATGCTTTGTATGTTGCTCAAGTGCTCATCCAACAAAATAACTAGACCTGCAAAAGTTGTCAAAACATTACATTTTCACATTACTCAATGGTTGCCTGGATGCTCTCCTCATTTTATTTATTTAGTGGGCTTTGTCCCTCAGCCTCTCAGTTGCTTGTCATCTTTCTTACTGGTTCAATGCCAAGGACTTGCTGCTCCTCCAAAGCAGATGATTTTGTCCACAATCCTAGGCCTACAACAATCCAGATGACATATCCAACTGGTACGACAGCTGGTAAAGGTGGCCATGCTGCTCAGCTGAAGAAAGTGGCTCAAGCCATCAAACAACTGCAACATCTACCTGACTTGTCCTCTGACTGTTTGTTACAGGGGTATACTTTTCACCCCTATTATATAAGCATTTGCAATGCCCAATGGCAACGCTCAAGTCACTACATTCCTGTTATGCTTGGCCTGGGTAGGGTCAAGTGTAGCCTTGAGTTTTTTGTAACAAAGTTTCTAGTAAGGCGTTTGCTAGCCTTATCCCCTTCAACTGCGGTGAAGGTTTGGATGGATAGTCGACTTAGAGATCTACCCTTTGAAGGGTGGTTTCAGAGTGGTGAAGCTAAGGCGAGGAGGATACGATTCAAGGAGAACTAGCTTGAGAGTTACATGTCAGGCCTAGCTAGTTTATATAAGGAGAGGATGAATAACCAATCGTGGGTAAGGCTATGGAAAGGCCCTGCCTGCGGAAGGCAGTGTGGAAGAAGTATGAAGTGGAGATGAAGACTGCGGAGGGTGGTGTGGAAGAAGTACAGATGGTAACTAAGTGGAGAGATCGGATCACGAAGCTATATGAAAGAATAGCTTTAGGAGGGAAAGGTCTAGTGAAGAGGAAAAAGAAGAAGAAAGAGGGAACAGGCTAGCAAGTCCAGGGTAAGTCGTAACAATTCCCATCTACATGGCTATTGACCTCTAAGTGCCCACCATTAGATGCTTGACATGTTCAAACACCAAGTCCCTTTTCCCACAGTCCCTTGTTTGGTTCTGTGTATGATATTATGGAGTTCAAACCCAGCCAAACAGAGTTCACCTCATGGTTTGCTTCTCATTCATTTCTGCCTTCATTAAGACTATGCAATGCTGTGCATTAATCTCTGCTCATAGCCTCAAGGCTATGCACTTCCATTCCTCACAGCCTCATGGCTGTTCATGCTTCTCTTCCATTCCACATAGCCCCAAGGGCTATGTTCCATTAGTCTATATATAGTAGTAGATCATAGATATGACCATGACATGTACATACAACCCATGTCTATATAAACCAGGAGCAACTTGCTGGACTCTCCAGTCAAGTCCTCTTGGAGTGTTCTCCAAAGCATTCCTAAGATACAACTCAAGTCTTCTCTTACCTTCTCATTAGTTGCTGAGCCTAGTGCAACCTAGTCTTTACTTTGGGTTGTTTCACTGTTTCCCTGGCAACACTCCTGTCAATCAGATGGCTCCTGTCCCATACCATCTTTGTAGGAAGAAGGCTACTGGAAAACAAAAGGTAAGTCTGAGTTGAGTCACTTTATTGTATATTGATATTCAGCAGGCCACATTGACAGACAATGCTGATCCCATTGATATCCAACTGTCAATCATACTATCTGGTCCACAAGATCAATTTGGCTTGCAGCCCCTCAAAATCTGCTTCCAGGTGTGTACTTTGATTTCTAACTTTGATTATAAGTCTAATCATCATATATTATATAGGTCAAACTACTGTGGATAAGCCTGACTTGGTAACACAAGTTTTTCATGCCAAGCAGCAAGCTTTGCTCAAGAAGATTCATGGTGGCTACTTTGGTCAGGTGACTGGCTTTGTCTATACCATTGAATATCAAAAGCATGGTCTCTCTTACATGCATCTTTTGATTTTCTTGGAGGAATAAGACAAAATTCAGACTGTGGAACAAATAGATGCACTTACAAATTCCTGATCCTAATATCCACTGCCAACTCCACTCAGCTGTCTCAAAGTATACATATGTCTCATGGTCCCTGCTCTCTTCAAAGGTGCATAGAGAACAATATTTGCAAGAAATGCTTTCCCAAGTCCTTCTCTCCTCAGACCATCATCAAAGAGGATGGTTACCCTGACTATGCTTTTCCAGAAAATGGCAGAACTATTTAGAAGTGTCAAGATGTCTTTAGTAATCAGCATGTTGTTGCCCATCCAAGAGAGCTGTTGGTTTAGTTTGACTGTCATATCAACTTAGAAGTCTGTGGATCTATCAAGGCTGTCAAATACATTCACAAGTATATCTACAAGGGTCCTGATCATGTCACCATTCAGACTGAGGGTCATGATGAAATCCACTCCTATCTTGATGCTAGATATATCTCTTCTACTCAAGCCTTTCACAACATCTTTGAATCCCCTATGCATATGGAGTGGCCAGCTGTTTATCATCTTTTAATTCATTTACCTGGTCAACAGTTTGTTGTTTTTTATCCTGAAGTTCAAATAGATAATGTGCTCAATAATGCCAAGGACACTCAATTACTTGGATGATTCAAAGCCAATGCAGATCCTGAGCTCATTGCTACTGGAGCACACAATTACCTTTATCAGGAGTTTCCCAAGAACTTTGTCTGGGACAAAAGTAGAGCTATTTGGAAGATTCATCAAAGATATAAGGTCATTGAATGCATATACTCTATTTCTCCCTCTGCTGGTGAGGCCTTTTACTTGCATCTCTTGCTTACTGTGGTCAAAGGTGAGATTTTTCATTATTTTATTAATGAATGATCCAAAGACTTATGTTTTCTTATCATAGGTGCAACTTCCTATGAAAATCTTCACACTGTTAATGGTCATCTCTATGATTCCTTTAAAGAGGCCTGTCATGCACCTGGTCTTTTATGGGATGATAGAGAATGGCTACTGTATCTACAAGAAGCTGCTCTTTTTCAAATGGGCTATCAACTTCATCACCTTTTCATCATCATTTTAGTCCATTGCTCTCTCATAGATCCACATCTCCTATGGAAGGCTTCCAAAGACAATCTCTGTGATGATTTACTCCATTGTCTCATTCACACTGTTTATATTTCTGAGTCCATCCAGAAGCAGATTCATGATTATGGCTTGCATCTTATATCCCAGGATCTTAGGAGACATAGTAGAAGCTTGAAAGACTATCCAACCATGCCTACACCACAGGCAAATTGGAATATTCAAGAGGGAAATCAGCTCATCAATGAACAGCTGAAACAACCCAAAACCTAGGGGGTGGCTTAGTCCCTGAGTTGTACTTGATAGGATCTCCTAGGCATGGCATGACTTGGACATATCTACCATTGAGGTAGGGGTGTGTCAAGTGAACAGGGGTCATCCTGATGTAGAGAGCCATCGCTCTCTATGTTCAAAAACCCCTATTTTTTAGTGTTCTAGGTATTCTGAAAATGTCCTATGTCCAGTTCTTTCTGTTCCAAAGTGATCCTATACCTTTCCGGACTTCAAAACACTTCATCTGAGCTGGAAATCACTTAATCCAGTCCAGAAATCACTTATCTGCTCTGGAAAACCTTCATTTTGATCTGGAAAACCTCTATTTCATTTCAGATTTACCTTATCTTGTTTGTGCATATGCATTTATACTTACCATTGACATCCGGAACACTTTCCAATGTGTTTAGGCATGTACCATGTGTACCTGTCACTTCCTTGGTTACAGTCTTGGATATACCTGGACTATAAATTCTGTACTGGTATTCCTAGAATATCAAGGAATCGAATCATTTGTGTGCTCATCCCTATCATCTCTGAGTCCCTTCGCATCAGCAGAGTCATCCTCTGGACCTCATTCTCATCCAGAATATAATTCCCTCCTCCTAGTCTGGAATTTTGGTTTTCAGCCATCCTCTTCTTCCTAGTCCTCCAGACCTCTTTCCAGCACTGCAGACAGTCTAAGCAAACCCTTTTCATTACCCAACCTTACCTCCAGAACCCCAGGGATGAACATACTTGCCCTACCTCACACCCACCTGACTTTTATTACTCACACCAATTAGGGTGAACCTGCATAGATGAGTCGTGAGTCAGGGGTCATCTTGAGATGAGTAGACCCAAGCTCTCCTGAAGGTCTTGGGGAACTCTTTGAGGTGAACTAGACTGGAGGATGTCCAGTATAGTACCTCAAGCTTATATACATCTACTCTATGTACACCTGTATATGGTAGATCTAATAAATATACTAATAGTCCATAGGATAAATAGTATGGATCCAGGGTGAATAGCTAAAGAGGAAAGGGTATAGGTTACATGCATGCAATGCATGTGGAATGGGGTGATGGGCATGCACACTATGCATGCAAACATGGGGATAGGGGTTCTAGCCCCTATGATATGAAGTACTTACTGCTCACACATGTTGTGGCAGATCTGCAATGTAAGTAGTCTATACCCTAGGCATAGGGCATGATCACAGATCATGTGGATCGAGATGTCCTCAAGTTATGGGTGAGACATCCTGAGTGAGGTGAGTTACTATCCTGAGTGACAAGCCTGAGTGACAAGTGGCTGTGCCACTTGTATTCATGGGTTCGAGCCTTGCATAGGCCATAAGTTTAGGGGCAAAAATGTAGGCCTGTAACAGATTGCACCACTGTACAAGGATCTGACCCTTCATCATCTCTTGGGCACTTTGGAAATTCCTCAAAATCAGGAAGATTCCACATATGCACAATTACATATCACCCACCTTGCAGACCTGACTGATCCCCACACCATCTTGCAGCACATCACACCCCCTACCTACCCTTGCAAACACACCTGTTTCCTGCGCTGTCTTGCAACACACCACAACTGCTGCCAACTCTTGCAATCAACATACACAGTTCTGCAAAAATTTTCCAAGTCTTGCCATCTCTATGTCTACCACCACTATCAACAGAGACACCAGACACCATCATTGCAACTGTGCCCATTCCTGATGTGCTCCTGGATGTGTCAGTCCCAGTATCCAATGTCACGACCAATGTGATTCTACCACTCCAATATAGCAAGTTTGCTGCTCTCAGGCTTACAAGTTGGTGGCCGTTGGGCATCATGAGCTGGTTGTTTGAGCTGCTACAAGTGAGCACCAGCATGCCATGGTTCTACACCATCATTGCAGGTACACTCTTCTGGCAAGTGATCCTCATCCTCAGTGTGCTCACAAGCATGCACAATGGTACATGACTCTGTCCCTATGCCAAACAGATCAAGATGCTCAACCAGCAGGCACAGGCAATCAAAGACCACACAGTACAGATGGAAATCATGCTCAAGAAGTCAAAACTACTTGAGAAAGCTGGCATGTCCCTCCAGTCCATGTTTCTCCCTACCATTGCCATGGCACCAACAAGGGCAAGAACAACAGGTGTGCTGACCACCATGGTGAAGATGACCACCACAACAGTGATGGCAATGAGGGAGATGACAAAATGGTGTGCCCATCACCACAGTGACAATGTGAGAGTGACGCAATAGTGTGGCCACCACCACAGCAATGATGACAAGACAACATGCTCCCCACCACCATGGTGACAGCAATGAGGGCAAGGGTGATGCAACAGCATGCCCAGATGTGCCCATCATGACAACAATGGCGATGACAGCACAATGGTGCATCCACTACCATAGTAACAATAACAAGATAATGTGCTTCCCACCACCATAGCAATGGCAATGAGGGTGAGGATGATGCAATGGCATGACCACACCACAGTGGCGATGATGACAAGTGACTCTGGCTCATGCCCATTGTGTATAATAAAAAGGTAATCTTCTTCATACCCTTTCAGATCTCAATTTTACACTCCTACATGCTCACCCTGAATGATGTCCAATACAAGGAAGCACTGATGCAACACAGAATTGTTTTACATTGTACTCTTCACATGGGACTCATTATCTCCAACCCAGTACACCAGTACATGCTGTGGACTATGCCACTTGGTGGCAAAAAACCTTGTACTCTTCATATGGGCATTATCTCCTGTATTAGTATACAATAATGGGAATGGGATGTGTTGACTATGTTTGGCAGCAAAACACCTTGTACTCTTTGCATGGGACTCATTATATTCTGTACTAGTACAAAATAATGGGATGTTAACTATGCCCAGCAGTGAAACACTTCATACTCTTTGCATGGGACTCATTATCTCCTGTACTAGTACACAATAATGGAAATGGATTGTGTTGACTATGCTTGTCAGTGAAACACCTCATACTCTTCACATGGGACTCAGTATCTCCTGTACTGGCATCTACACAACTTTGTGCCTTCTATGACCCTCATCAAAAGGTGGTCGCTTGAAAAATAGGACTTATTTGTTCTTTGGGGTGGCAACCACTGTGGGCTCATGATCAACCAAATGTTTACTGGTACCCTTCTTTCTTTTACTCTTCACATTCTCAGGAGCAACAGGGAGGACATGATTCTCCTTGCCAATTGCATTGTCTCAGTGAGTGTGCTGAGAGGGAACAATTTTTCATTTCAACAGTCCAAGAGAGGGGGCCATGTTGTCATGGTTGTCATGGGTATCCATGGAGGATTGATTTTGTACTAGATTGGTAACCCCAGGCTGAGTTGGAGGGAGGACAGACAGTGGTTGGATGCTAGATGTGATGTCCCTAAGCACTTCAGACTGTGAAGAAGGGGGTGTAATCAACTCAGGAGTCAGTAGGTTTGATTGAAAAGGTTGAGAAGGTGCATGGTTGACATTCACTGGTTGCAAAGTTGGATACTCTGCAATTGTACCTGTTCCATTGAAATCAAACTGATCCTGCATGCATGGGTTCATACTCCCAAATGGTATGAGCAGATTGAAATTGAAGCTGGAAGCTTGCAAACCCCCTCTGAATCCCATGGGAGTGAAAGATTGAATGCTCTGTGATGAATTGTTGGTGCCTGATGATGAGAAGCTTTGACCAAGCTCCCTGAGCAATAGAGCACTGCTAGATAGTGGATAATCAGACAGGTTCATCATGGATTGCATGCCCAAATGAATTGTGGGTGCTGCCAAGAATGTATCATTCCAGGAATTAATCATCACAAAAGACAAATTGTGGCCATTAAGGAAATTTGTGAACAATCCAGGTGTGAGCCCATTGAAGGGATCAGACACAGATGGTGCCTGGGGATAATTTGGATGTCCAACCAAGGCATCCAGGTGATTGGGTAGCATTGACATCACATCATTGTATTGCAAGGATGTTGCAGGATTGGCAGGCATGCTGGCAGATGTTGCAATATGAGATGGGGAATGCATAACAGTCTGTCCACCATGCAGTCTTGCAGGACTGTAGGTCGAAAAGTCCAATGGATGTAAGGATGTAGTGGCAGGTTGTGTACTCTGCTACCCTGTCTTGCACTCGCAACCACACCATTGCCACACCTCTGAGGGGATGACACAGGATCATCTTGTGCCAGTATGACATGATCATTGTAGACTCCATGATTGCCACTATGGTGAGCATGCACATCACATGTGTGTATGACATTGATGGCATGTTCTTCCACTCCCAAATTGTCCAGTTGATCAGTGCAAGCCCACATATGGCAATGATCCCACTGTGATCCAAGGTCACCCACAATACTTTTTTCCATGCAGTCATGAAGCTGGATGGGGAATGTGTGAAGTTGAGCATCAGTGCTGCCTTTGTGCACTTGTCAACCTTGCAGCCAATGAGCACTGTGTGCATCTCTGCCCACTCCTTGTATTTTTTGAGCAGCTCATGATGTCCCTGCATCCTCTGCTCTGTTTGCATACAGTGACTTGCAAAACTGTTACAATGTTTGTGACTTTTGTAGTATATCCATGATAGTGACCGAAGGTGTGGGAATCTCGCTTAGTGGTGGTGGGAGCGTGGGATCTACTGACCCTTGGCTACATAATTGCTCCCTAGGTCATGTGATCTGGATCACATGGGGCAGAGATATACCCCAATTAAGACAGAAACACCA
>JBBPLR010000424.1:0-19706 GCA_038089915.1 Sutorius australiensis
ACACATACATGGATACATACACAAATGTATTTTGCCACAACATACATAGGCAGTATACCCTGGAGAACCCGAAGTCCATTATAGATGCAGAAAAAAATGAAATGGTATCGTTGCTACACCTAGACGTTGTTACAGTAATCAACCAAACAAAGAAAACAAAAAAGGTGACTCACCACCTGTGTGCTACTGCGTATGGCCACCAGGTCTGATCTTCCTAATCCATGGGTGTATTTTGAGCTGGTGGGATGGTGAGGGGTTGGAGGGGAATGCAGCATCAAAGGCATGTGTGAGATGGGAGAACTGGTTCAACAAGACACTCAGGTGCCATTTCCAGATATGTGGAACCAAGAGGATGTGCTTGAAGGTCTTCCTCGATGCTCTGCTGGGATCAAATCGACAGGACTCCATTGAGCGGTTGGGGAATGGTGGTTTGAAGCAAAGAGCGCATGTAGTCGTAGTCAGGTGTCTCTGAAAAAGAAAGCATGCGGGTGTAAAGGAGCATACTTGATAGCTCAGGAAAGTGGTGTTTGTAGCACAACTGCTCGGTGGCTGTTGTCTGCTTGAGCTGGAGCACACTTGTCAGCTTGGATTTCCTGCTGCGGGTAACCTGAAGCCAAGGAAGGGATCCAGAGAGGAGGTAAATGAGAACGTAGACCAGTGACTCTAGATCGTCACAGCAACTCAATTCGCCTCCCAGATGGCTGTTGATGGAGACAAATGTCAGGGTTCCATTGAGGCCACACCTGCTATGAAAAGGTAAATGTTCACCAGTCATGGGGTGGTGATAATGTTTGGCAAGGCCAAAGTCAACAAGAAAGATCGTCAGAGGTTGTTTGACACTGATGAAGATGTTCTGTGGTTGAATGTCCCCATGGATATAACCAAGAGAGTGGATGTGCTGAAGGTGTGACAACTGAAAAATGTAAGTGTGCATAAAATTGCACATACACGACACACACCAGCTGTTCACTGATATGCTGGATGGTGACAGCATTGAACTTCGTTCGTGTCTTGATGAGTTCTTGCAAAGACAGACCCAGGAGATCAAGGACGAGAACGTCAAAGTTTGACTCACAGCCAAACCAACAGACACGCGGGATGCCAGTCAGTAAGCCCTTACTGATCTGCTTGATAATTTCTGCCTCTTGTTCCACAGACGAGGAGGATGTTTCATTTGCGAGTGACTCCAATTTAATGGCGTAGCTTCAGCGGGTGATGATATTTACTGCCTTATAAATGGTTGCTGCAAATTTCTGTCAACAGTCATGCAAGAAAATTGTCACCAGAGTAAAATACTGAATGACCCAGACCCGATATGCCCTCCAAGTCTATATCTGCTGTTGATTTGGAGAGGTATGTCTCACTGGGGAACAATGTCTGAATCAGAGCTCATTTGTTCATTTGGTCTCTCACAGCTCAGGATCAGAGGGACAGCAGGAAATCCCAGAGAGAAGAACCAGGGAATTGTGCATACATGGGTTCATTTTTTTGAAGCACAACAGTCTCCACCATCACCCTGTGAACACACAGGCTCATTTTCCCACCCCTCAGGTTTTGTCTAGCTTGTTTCAGCCTTTTAGGTTGCTGAACTGCCGTTCAGCACTGAGTACTATTACCAGGTCCCATGTGCCCATTGCCCAACACACTCAAATCTTCTTCTCTGCAGCAGAACCATGGTCTGTGGATAGTATGGTGTTACTAGGCCAGTTGTAAGTACTTTTTTCCCCCCTTCATCACCCTGTTGCAGCCTGTGACTCCTGTGGGATGACTTCATCTATCACTGCCCATGGCAGTTATGTGCCTTAGGAGTCCCTGGAGAGCCCTGATGGCTCCAACGATTGCCCACAGCTTCTGATCCTCAGGTGAGTGTAACCCTATGTCATCTTATTGACTCGACGTTGTACTGTTCCTTTTCTTTTTCAAGTCTGATGTAGTGTATACGTGTTCACTTCTCATATCTGAACCACAGCAATCTCAGCGCTGTCCCACTTTGCAGATGAACTCAGTCCCTGAGTGGATATGTCTCTGCATGATGTAAACAGTCAACCATCCACAATGTTCCCGCTTGGAACACGAGACAGGACTCTGCCATTAAAAAGGTCAGTCGATGTTGTTGCTTTCCTAACTGACCACTTCCAAGGATGCCTCCATGGGCTGCCAGGACTCACTCTAACCAGCTCCCCCAGACCTCAAACAATCCTCCCATCATACTGTGTGTAGATTCTTCTCAACCTTCCTTACAGGAACCTCAGGCTGCTGCTTTTACAGATGGTAACAAATGCCCGTTGCGTCCCACTCGTTTCCGCCATCTCCCCCTCTGTTTTCGTGATGAACCTGCTGGTACTGATCTTGTACCTTCTCTGAGTCCTCCCTGTTGGAACAGCGAAACTGAAGAAACCTTTGATCTTGTGGCCGTCAGTAGTGATGAGGAACCTCCCGTTCCCAGAGCCCATGGGGATCAATACACCAATGAGTTGCAATCAAGCAAGGCCACCAACCCACTTATGACGATGCAATCATCCCAGATGCAGATGGCATCAGTCTCTTCCACAGACATCGTGTTTTTCTTTTCAAAGTGCAAAGGGGAACCCAGCACTTGTGTTGTGTGCCAGTGAGTCACCAACCTGCTATACGAAACCCATATTACTGTCCTGATATATATCCCAGAAAGATGAAAGATGAAGCTCCCTCACTGTTCCCTTCAGGGAGATTGTTTACATATGGTGCTAAGACCTCAAATACAACCAAATGTGGCCACATTGAGAAATATCACATCGACATCTATCTGGAAGAGGCCAAGAAGAACAGTTGGACCGCCTGGCTGGAGAATGTCAAGGCAGCATTTAATGCGGGCTACAACTTCGAAACGCTTCGCTGGGCCCTTGCTGTTCCAGATGCATCAATTCAATCACTTCCAGCCTTGAATTGAGACAGTTGCCATGGAGCATTCTCATTACCGTCAGAACACACCCCCTTGGAGAGCGGGCTATTGCCTTATTCCATTCCAGCACTGCAACAATACCTGATGTAGTTTATCGTTGCAGATGATCAGGTATGTTGCCACAACCATCAATATGTTTTACTGAAATACTCTATGATAGTTGATTAATGTGGTCGAATGCCCAGAATTCTGTCGCCTCCTTCTCCTCCTCCACCATGACCTAAGGGATTCCCAGATCCCCCATTGCACAAAGATGTGTGAACTTATTATTGAGATGTGGAGGCAGTTTTTTCTCATTCTGAAAGAAGATTTAGCTGTGCATTGACCACCCTCACCTGATCACTCCTTTCTTACTTACCACTTGCTGCAGAAAGCTGAGGGCAAAATCTCATTTACATGTGACATTTGGACAGATGAGAATGTGCAACCATTTCTCACGATGACAGCGCATTGGATCACCAAGGGCAATCAACCAGGTACACTTAAACTGAAAGCTGGACTGATTGCTTTCCATCACTTCCCTGGCAGGCACACAGGGATTAACATTGCGAAAACTATCTTACACCTGCTAGGTCATGCAGGAGTGGCTCACAAGGTATGTACAGGTTGATTATATCTCTTCGGTTCGCTTACTTTTTCCACATAGGTTGGCCACTTTACTCTCAACAATGCAAAAAACAACGACACAGGCATGCAAGAGCTGTCCCTGCTCCTCACTGCACGTGGGATTAAATTTGATCCAATTGATCAATGTATCATGTGCTTCCCACACATCCTCAATATCTGTTCTGGCCACATTATCGACCAGTACACCAATGTCAGCTTTGGTGCTGTCAGAAACGCCTGGGTTGATGTGCTCAACCCAAGTATTGTCATTGACAAAGATACCTATTGCAAGGTTCTCCAACAGGACCCAGTCACCCTTGGCCAAGCTGTAGTCTGCATTGTGTGTGCCTCAAGCCTCCATTGCAAAGTGTTCGACAACGCCCTGGTCACTGGCAACCAGATGAACTGGTTCACAGATGAGAAGGGCAAACCAATGAAGCTCCCCATACTCAAACTCTTGTGGAATGTGAAGTCATGTTGGGACTCTGTTTACCACATGGTCAACTGTCTCCGCGTTCTCAAGCAGGTAAGTAGTACACCAAATGTATCCTAAAGATGATCCTGATTTCCTTCCAGGCTCTCAACTACTTCTTCAGACTTCCAGCACATCAAGACATCGCTGAATATGGCCTTAACAAGATGTACTGGCGTGTTTTGGAAGACTTGGAGACGGTCCTTGAGGTGAGTGTTTGTGAATGATTTGTTATCACTAGAGTGACACTGACATTTTTCACCCTCACCTCACGACATGTTGTGGCCGCAACTGCTCACATATGCCCTTGCTCTCACCTGCCCTCACCCTGCGACTGCTTGCATGCACCCTCACCCTCCCCACCCTTGCCCTGCGCCACATTGTGGTTGCAATCGCTCGCATGCGCCCGTCCCCCTCTATCATCTCTCTCTTGTATGCCCTCACCTTGCAACCACTTGCACACACCCTTGCCCTTGCCCGCTCTCACCTTGCTCGAGTCGTGGTCACAACCGCCCCCCTCTACCACCTCACCCTTGTGCACCCTTACCTTACAACTGCTTGGATGTGCCCTCACCCTCGCCCTCACCCACCCTCACCTTATATCATGTCATGGTTGTGATTGCTTGCATGCACCCGTCTCCCCTCTACCATCTCGCCCTCATGCACCCTCACCTTACAACTACTTACATGCACCCTTGCCTGCATGCGCCCATCCTCCTCTACCACCTCACCCTCGTGCACCCTCACCTCGCAACCGCTTGGATGCACCCCCACCTTCACCTCACGACCACTTGGATGCACCATTGCCATTGCCATCTCCCTCCTCACCTTACGTCACATCATGGTTGTGATCACCCATGCATACCCATCCCCCTCTACCGTCTCACCCTCATGCACCATCAGTGTGCCAGATTCCTCATGCCACACAACAGATCATGTCAAGTGAGAGCTTGCCTCTCCTGTCTCATGCCATACCATCATTTGAAGCTGTTATCATCCAATGAGAGCATCTCACAAGATCCACACCTTGTTGCGCACCTTATATTGATGTTGGCCTCACTGCTGCAAGAGATTACTGCCATTGCATGGGAAGAATGAATGCGTATGCAATTGCAATGTGTGTGTCCATATATACTTGTAACTCTCAACTCTCAGACTTTGTACTCATGATTCCATAGTGATTGACCCTTCTGTCCACCTTACCTGGATTGAAACAAATTGGGAGCAAGAAGACATCACCAAAGTAAGGAGGGTGATCCTAAAACTTGTAAGCCTACTCCTATACATGTCACCTCTCAAGTCGAAGACACTGACACCAAACTCAGATGAATGACCAGTGAACACTGAGCAACCAGGATCCAAGCAGGCTGGTCAGATCAAATTCTTTACCTGGTAGTCGTCGTCCCAATGCCCTCGGTGCAACAGGTCTTGCCTCACGATATGGCCTTCTTATATTACACCTGCAATGATCATCAACTGGCGCACAAACAGTGGAACAAGAGTTAATGTCATACATTACAGCATCTTGTTCTCCTGAAGGAACAGACCCTGTGTCATTCTGGGTGGTATGTTTGTGCTTTGGTCAAAAAAATCATCAGATCTAACACTATATTATTTTTAGGTCTCTCACAGCACATACCCAACTCTCTATTGAATCGCTATGAATTATCTCCCAATCCAGGCATCGGCTGTGCCTTGCGAATGGGTATTCTCATCCAGTAGTGAAACTATGACAAAGTGGCAAAATCAAATCAGTCCAGTTTTGATGGAAGCCCTCCAAATGGCCAAGTTCTTCCTCAAGAAAGAGCGCCTGGATTTCACAAAAGGATGGATGACATCGACTGTGCAGATGGCTGTCGATGTTGACAATGATGATGTTCTTGTGACAATCATAAACAACATCAACCACCACGATGGAATGGGACTATGCATTGACCACATCATTGGCATCATTGGCGACGAGGAGGCTGATGAGACAGAAGAATGATTTGACTATGTAGGATTGATCAAGCATATGTAATTACTTCATGCTGTCATCTATATGAACATGTTGGAGTCCCACACTCACAACAATGCCACCAACAATGTCACTGTTAAACTTGTCACTGAATGCTGGATCAATCACAGCGTCGCCATGGGAAAACGCCAACTGTGAGGTTACTTTGTGGAAGGTACTTCGTCTCCTCGTACACCCTCATGCTCATTCCCTTGCTAGACCTCCAGTCTCTCCTACTTGAGATCACTGGTGATGTCCAGCTCACAGCACAGTGAATCAGTGAAGGTATCTCTCTCTTCTTTTTCCCTCTACGCCTGCTCAATTGTCCACTATCATAGGTCATAGTTGCTCATGCAGAGCAGTGGGGTTCTGTCAAAAGTAAAAAAGCCCTGCTGCCTCCCACCCAAGCCCTGCTGCCTCCCACCCAAGCCCAAAGGACTGCCCTAGCTCACACAACCACACAGACTCACGCAGCAGTCAGGGTGGTCGCAGTGGTGCAGCAAGAGGCACCCGTGGTCATGGCTCAGTACGAGGCAGGTCTGGGGTGAATGGGCACACCTCGCATCCATCACATCCTGGAAAAACATCCTCACCTGTCCCTGATTCCACTGACAAACTACCTGTTGAGGACTTTTCTGACCAAGTCCAGCTCAACAAACCTGACCTGTCAAATGGCGCCTCATCCATATGCAACAACCCTTCCTTTGACCTCAATGCCCCCACTGACATTGCTGTATCAGAACCCTCTGTCCCTATCCACTCTTCTTTGATACCTTCTTCATGGGGGGTCAGCCCTTGGGGTGCACAAGGCCACTCAACATCTACTCCCACATCAACTACCTCAATACCAGCTGCACCAAGGCCCATGAAGCTACCAGCAATGTCAAAGCTTTCTTTGGCTTAAATTGCTTGGTATGGTGTCTTTCCATTGTTTGCTCTACCCGTACTCCCTCTCATTTATCTTTTACAGGCCACAAGAAAAACCTGCTGTTCCACCCCCACCTCCAGTGGCTCCATGGGCCCCTGTACCTGAACCTGCCAAACCTACTGTTGTGCAGCTCATCAGCGGTGACTTGGACTCAATAGGGGATGGTTGGGAAGATCCAACAACCATGCAACCTCCTACTTTGCATAACAAGCAACAGGTCAAACCTCCACCCAGAGATGCTTTGTCTTCCCCAGTCCAAACCCAACCTGATGTCCAGGACGAATCATCTGCCCCTATGCCTCAAGAGGAACCTGCACCCAAGATTCCTGCACCCACACCCTCGGACCCTGTATCAACGCCTCAGCAACCACCAGAAGAGCCCACCATTGCACCGACACTATCAAAATCCCCAGTATCTGTCCCTCCACGATCACCTGCCACTTCACATCATAGTGCAAACAAATACAAGGTAATCGACCAGGCTGTCGTCATGCTCACTTCAGGTTTCAACCCAGGACTTGAGAAAGTTGGCATGCGATTTGGCAGTCTGAGTCTTGGTGGTGATGTAATTGAGCTATCCCCGTGAGTTGTTCTTGTGTCCGATGGGTGTTCTTTCTCACTTGCATTGGTAGAACTGAGCCCACACCCATCCCAGAGCCAGCTTCAGCCAAGGCAAAGCAGTTGCCTCAGCAAGCTATTCAACCATTGCCTCAAGCACAAGTATCTGCCCAGGATTCGCCTGTGGCCACATCCCCAGTCCAATCTACTGCTGCACCTTCTCAAATGGTAACTCAACAACAGGCCGCAGCTCCTTTGCCTGGACCTGCACCGGTGCCAGCACTGGCACCAATCCTGGCACCCACCCCCACCCCCACACTTACTTCTGTCCTGCAATCCCAGCCATCACTCACGTCCACCATCTCACAACTCTTGATCTCCACCTCTGTCAGCCAGCCAATAATTTCCAGCTCCCCCACCTTCTCTCAGCAACAACAACAACAGGCATCCATCCATCCATCCCTCTCCCATCACCAACAAGCCCCTTTGACCCAGTACCAGGTTCAGACCCACCAATATACCCACCATGGTCTTTCAACTCATCTCAATGCAGCCCAGAATCCCACCCAGCAGTCCCAACACACAGCCCAGCCCTCACAACCTCAACCCTCGGCAGCCCACCCAGCATACTTCCATCAAGCAGACCCTATTTCCACACCCCTACACCACCTGCTGGACAGGGTCAGGACTATAACCTCTTTGGTCAAATTGGCCAGCAGTATCCTTCTCAGGCATCACATTTAGGCACATTTGCCAACAATGACTATGGGTATGGCGACAACCAGAGGGTATGCGTTCTGTGTATTCCTTAACATTCGACTGATGTCTTACAGGGCTTCTATGACTCGTATGCTCAATCGCCTGCCTTTGGAGGAGCCTGCAATGTCCTTGGTCATGACGATGTCAAAGGTCTTCCTGCCTCCCAACAACTCCCAGGAAACAATGTCCTCCCACCATCCAATGCCCAATCTTCGCAATTACCTCCACAGGGTGGCACACAACCTCAACCCTCTGGCGGCCAAGGCCCTCAGCAGAGCTACCCTCCTCCAGTGCCTTACTACTACCCATACCCGCAAAATCAGTATTACGGTACCCTGTACAACTTGGGATACAGTGTTCCCCAACCATTTGTCAAGTATCCCACTGTGTTCCAGCCTGGTTCCCCTACCCAGGTGCCGCACCTTCCCCTGGAGGCAAGCAAGGACCTGGCTCAGTGCAGTCTCAATCAAATCATTATGGGCGTGGGTTGTACAGTCAACAACACCACCCAACCTTGGCCCATGATGATCTTGGTTATCAGCACTGTGCCCAACAGCACAGTCATGCGCCGGGCATGAACAACCTCACATCAAGCGAATACAACAAACACCCCCAGCTGTATGGTGGACAAGTGATCCAGAGCTTCATGGGCCTCGGTCAGGGTAGTGCCTTCGAGATGCCTGTGGGTTCTTGCTCCTCCTCATGCCCCATTGCCCCACTGGACAACGACAACGACATATGACCACCTGTCATGTTGCCCTACCAGACAGCAACAATGACGTGGCAATCACACTATTGCGATCGCCACATTGTTGTCATGGAGTCATGATTGCTACATGTGCCCTCACATCGCCCTCACCCTCAGCATCCGCATGGACAACAATATGACAGCAATGACATGATTGCAGAAGCGCAACCATGTCATCATGTTGTCAACTGGCCATCCCCCCACACCCTCACCATCTCTCTCACCCCTCATCTTCTCACCCACATCGCTCTCACACCCACCATCTCGCATGCACAGCAACAATGATGTGACAACCTGCAGACCACAATGGCATGACTATCGTTTCATTTGGTAAGGGGAGGTGAGGGCAGGGTGCCAGGCAAGGGAGTAAGGATAGGGAGATGACAATGATGATGCGATCGTGGAAGCACAATTGCATCATTGTCACTGTATTGTAGTCTGGACAAGGTGCAAACACGAGGGAAGATGGTCACAACAAGGATGCGATGGTGAGAGAAGATGATGAATCGATGACATGATGGTAATGACATGATTGCAGAAGTGCGATCGTGTCGTTGTCATCACATTGTCATCCTGTTGTCATTTGTGCACAAGGGCAAGTGCAGTGAGGGCAACATGATCATGGTGCAGCGACACAACACGAGGAAGAGGTGAGCACAGGCCTGGCAGGATGCCAGGTGTTGATGAATGTGTGCAATCATGACCGCAACAACAATGACAGCATGGCAATTGCGATAGCATGATTGCTACATTGTTGTTGTGGTCGGTAGGGTGAGGGGAAAGAGGTAAGGGCAATGCAATATGAGTGCATGTGAGGGTGAGGGCGATGTGAGGGTGCAAATAAGGGTGAGGTTACAATGAGGGCATGGCAGGGGTAGGGCAACATCGAGAATGAGTATGAGGGGGATGGGACAACAGCAATGAAGAGAATGGTACATACTGTGTAGACAGAATCAGCTAGCAACTTGGAGTCGACTTAGAGCCAGAAGTTGTGGCTCAGCAAGCCACTCCAAGCCGAGTCACATGGCTTGGTTGACTTGGCTATGACTTGGCTGAGCCACCAGCTCAGCTCCAACTCAAGTCAATTATAAGCCAAAGTTGTGGCAACACTACTCCAGTGGCAATCTAGATGAGATATGTGTGCAGCAAACCATTGGCAACCCTCACTATGTTGCCTTTTATAATCTTGATAGGTTCTACAACATTGCAGACATTCCACTTCCAGAATGGTACCTGAAGCGAGAAAGGTTGGAACCTCATTGGTTCTCTTATACTTATGAAACTCAGGATGGACAAATGGAAAATTTACCACAACCATGCAGATTATCAAACCCATGCTACACATGGTTCTCATCTCTCGTCAGGAAGGAGACCTTAACTGGCCTTACCTCTGAACATGCATGGGCAGGAGACATTAACTTGTCTTACCTACATGCAGAAGAGATAGAGACCTCTCACTTTTATGAAGAAGAAGAACTTGCTGTCCCATCTGTGAACATCCACAATGATTTCTTTGGGCAATCCAAAAATGGAGGACCCAATATGCAAGAAACAGCTGTTAGGCTACAGTCGACAGTATGACCTAATGTCTTGGAAATACAAGATGCTGGCAACAGCGAGGAACCTGCCTTGCATATCCAATGTGAACATGCAGATTTGACTCATAATGATTCGACCAGCACTGCTAGGGATGGGGAACATACTTTGTGCTTCTCTTCTTCAGGATCAACCAGACAGCAAACAAAGCCCACTTCCAAACATGATCCACAATCATCTACTTATGATTTTGCATCAGATTTTATAACATCGATCATCATCAATGGCATCCTTTAAGATCAATTCATCCATTCAGTCTGGACTCAAGAAACTAGTTGGACCTACAAACTATACAGAATGGAAATGATCTATGAAGAACATCCTCACCATCACAAGGTGGTGGGACATCATCTCCAGAACAGAGACATGCTCAACAAACCAATGCCAATGCATGTCTTCAATGGATCGGTAAAGATTGCCAGGCACAAGTATTCCTGGGACTTTACGTTCAAGGCAATATGCATTCCCACATGTTGGACAACTACCTTCCAGCCACTGCAACTCAAGTAGCATACTACTCTCTGGCTGCTACATTCTGGAACAAACTAGCAGAACTTTATGCTCCCTCTGGTGTTACTGGAATGTTCACCACATTCCGGGACCTTATTGGACACCATATTCGAGACAACAAAGATCTCAGGATGCAAATCTCTATCTTCCAGAACAAAGTCCAACAACTTTCAAGTGCTGGCATCAATCTGGATAGTCAACTATAGTCTATGATCTTCCTCAATGCCCTTCTGAGATCATACAAAGACTTAGTTTCTTCCATAATCCAGAATACACCTGCCAGGCAATTCCAGATGGATGCATTAATGACCAAAGTCATGGCTGAAGCCAACCTATGATCCACTCAATGTGGACCCTCTCATCATTTTTGCCCTCATCATCAGGTAAACACCACTACCTCTTCTTCACGACTGGAAGTACACTGTGCTTCTGTTATCCAGAAAGCTCCTACAAGTCCTTTCTGTGACCACTGCAAGAAGTCTGGTCACACCAAAGACCATTGTTGGTCTCTTCATGGACGCACTTCAGGAGGGAAATTCAAGAAACCCTCCAGCAACTCTACTGAGTCTGCTGCATTGAAATGGAAACATTTCTCTGGACTGCATTGGACCTCCAACAAAGGCAAAGGCAAAGGATGAGCTTGTGCTCATGAGCTTTACTATGAAGAAGAAGACTCGGATGATATTATCAATACCATACAATCCGAATGGGACACAGGACTATTGCTCTTTCGTCACTCCCAAGTGACTTCACCCACATACTCACCTGTCCCAATGGCTACCATTCAAGAGGTTTCCGAAGATGAAGATCTCTCCTATGATGAAAATATTAAGGAAGATCAACAAGATGCAAACTTCTCCTTTCATGGCAGGGCTAATTCCTTTTGAATGCCCTGACCACCTTACCAATCAAGTGCAATCATGTCATCTCCACAAAGACTTATGGATGGTTGATAGCAGATCAACCAATCACATAACTCCACACCTTGAGGATTTCATTCACCTCAAAAACAATGAATGTATTGCATGAACTGCAAACAGTTCTGAACTCAAGATGATTGGACCAGGACATGTTATCATCCAACAGCCACAGATGATGAGTTTTATTTTACAGGAAGTCTGGCTTGCACCATTTGCCTCCCATTGTCTGTTATTTCTTATGAGACTTACCACATGTGGATGGAAGTCCATAACAGACTGCACAGAAACAAAATTATGGGATAATAAGGGATGTTTGATGATCATAGCTTGATCACAATCACCAAACAACTCTTTGCATTGGTTCAAGTCTTCACACCAAGCAGTTGTTTCTTCCCTTCATGACAACATGTCTTACAAATTATGGCATAATCATCTTGGACACCCCTCAAAACTTGCAATCAAACATCTTACCAACTGCAAAGGTGTACCAGCAATTACTATTCCTACCCATGACCCAATTTGCCATGGATGTCAAATCAGGAAAGCTCATGATTGACATTACAATGCTTCTGATTCCAGAGCAGAACGACCTCTTGCTCTAGTTCACACTGATCTTTGTGAACTTCCCTCTCAATCCTGGAATCACCATTGTTGGTTCATGACCTTTATTGATGACTATTCCAGTTACACAGCTGTTGCTCTTCTATGCAACAAGTCTGATACTGCTGCAGCTCTTGCCCATCTCTGCAACTGGGCTGAGACTCAAACTGGTCATACCCTTACCACTCTACATTTGGACCGAGGAGGGGAATATATGGGAAAGGAAACCCAATCATTCCTCACATCTCATGGAATTACTCATCAAACCTCTGCACCTTGGACTCCACAACAAAATGGTTGTGCTGAATGCTTCAATCACACTATCATTGAGAAAGCAAATGCTATGCATCTTCAAGCATGCTTACCAAACATATTCTAGCAAGATGTGCTAGAGTGTGCAATCCACCTCTACAACTGTCAACCCATGATATGCCTCAAATGGCAGACACCATTTCACCTATGGCATGGCAATCCACCAGATCTCTTGCTCTTACACACCTTTGGATGTTGAGCTTATGTCTTTATTCCCAAGGAAGACAGACAATCCAAACTGAGTGCTCATGCTGAAGAAATGATCTTTGTTGGATATGAACCTGGAGTCAAAGGATACAGATTCTGGAGTATGACAAGAAGGAGAATTGTCATATCCTCCACTGCCACATTCGATGAACAAACATATCTCTATTGCAAGAAGAACATTCAAGACAAACCAGCCTCTATTGAAGTACCACCACATGACAACTATGATTTGAATGAAGATTCTAGAACCTCTTCTCCATCACCTATGAGTGATACATCCTCAAGTGATTCTGATGACAATCAGTCTACACAATACAGGGATATACCAACATTTTCACTTCCAATGGACAATCCGTTTTCCAAACAAGTTCCTGGATTCAAGAAATCACCTACAGGACATCCAACTTCTCAATCCACAGGACAGGGTCAACCCCATTACCAGAAGCCAACAACCTATAATCCTTCATCTCCAAAGAAGGAAGGCACCAAATGAGCTTCAGTTGAGACAGATTCTGATGAAGAGGACTTGACACCCTCTCATCACTTGAGGACTGCACCCCCTATTGAACAAACCACTAGTCTTCCTACACCAGGTAGAAGGACATGGGGAGCAGATGATATCGGAGATCAAACCTGATTTCAACACTGGTCAAATCCCTCTAGAGATCCATCTGTGCCAAGATCACTCAGAGAGGAATGACCTGGACCACCTCGAACACAATTTGAAGGAATCAGACATCATGTCAGGAGACCAGATCTAACTCCAGACAACCTCTATGCGATTCCATCATGTTCACAATGTGTAAGGAAAATGTGCACACTTCCCAACAATTCTTATGGTGATCGACATCCAGTCAAAATAGAACAGGAAATACAACAAGGGGACTCACAAACACCAATGGGAACCATTCCACCTACACCAAAAAATATGGAAGATGTGGATATGAAGAACTTATACTCCATGATGATGAACAAATCTGTCAATGCTCTAATCCTTGCTGCCACACCCTCTTTTGGAGTACCAGTCCACTTCAAGGACATTGTGAAGCTACCCGAAGATCAGCAAAAGGAATGGCATGAAGCATGTAAAGAAGAAATGAAATCCCTTCATGAGTGGGAAGTATGGGAACTTGTGGATCCTCCACTGAATCATAAACTCATAACTGGAAGATGGGTATTTGTCAAGAAACTGGATGGATGAAGTAAAGCACACTTCGTTGCCAAAGGATTCACTCAAATATTTGGCATTGACTTTGAAGAAACCTTTTTGCCTGTTGCATGGTTTGAAACCATGAGGTTGTTACTGGCACTAGCTGCTGCTGAAGATTAGGAAATCGAAGCCCTAGATGTCAAGACAGCGTTCTTATTTGGAGAACTTGACAAAGAAATCTACATGACACAACCAGAAGGGTTTATCCAAAAAGGCCAGGAAAACAAAGTTTGTTGCCTCAAACACACAATATATGGGCTCAAGCAAGCAGCCCTTCAATGGCACAAAGTGCTACACAAGACACTGGAAAAGTTCAGATTCAAGAGAACTTATTCAGATCCAGGAGTCTATGTTTATGAAGACAAGACCAACATAATCATCTTAGTGATTTTATGTTGATGATGCACTCTTTATTGGGAACAACAAGAAGCTTGTCCTCTCCAAGAAGAAAGAATTCACGAACACCTGGGAATCAAGAGATGTAAAATCCCAAGCAATGGTGAGGGCGAAAGCATGTGGCTAGACAGGATGATCTCAGTCGTGTGCGGTAAACAGACTGTATTAGTAAATACCTAGACAGGATGGTCTACATACGAGGTAAGTATTAGCTGGGTATGAAAGAAGGATGCTCACCTCAGTTGCATGCAGTAAACAGACTGAGGGTGGCAGTTGTCGGGCGATGGACTATATACTAGTAGGTATAAGTACTTGACTGTAAAAGGTCATACAAGGAATGAAGGGTTGGAACAAAAGGAAGACACTAGCAAGTAGGTACAAATGTAGGTACTGAGGTCCAAGGGATGGTGGTGTCAGCTTTACCACTGATGTTGAGGCTAGGTGCATTGGGAATTGCTGGCATGTCGGGTGTGGTGGCTGACATGTTTGCTGATGTTGGTCTTGGCTGTGTGGCATGAGGCACAATAGTGCCTTTACTTGGCAGCTGTACACCATTGCCAGAAGCGTGTCGCTGTGCTAAGGTGCCATCACCCAATGGCATTCCTTCCTCCCCCTTGATGGCACTAGGCACAGCATCAAATAGTGCATTTTCAACAGTCGCCATCCTCTCCCTCGGCCAGGATATACGACATGCATACTTGATGTGGTTGTTGATTCCAATCCAGCACCCCAGGTCAACTCCCCCTGGCCCTTCATCTTGGCTGGTCCCATGGACCTTGGATCCCCAGTCACGCATGTTACTCAAAACAGGTGCACGACCCCTGGCAACTTCATATGGTGGCTTGTCATCAAGCCTTTCTTTTGGTGGGTGGTCTTCTGGCCCAACAACATGACAGGTTGCTTCACCCCATAGGTGTTCTGGCAGATTGCTAGCATGTGTAAACATGCATGCACACCCCAAGGTGGTGCGATTCTCCTCATGTGATCTCTGGCATGCCGTTCCCATTTGCCCATGCATGGCCCATCTGTGGAGGCACAATCCATGGTGAGTGCTTGACTTGCAAAGATTATTTTTATCTTTGTCCAGCAGGTCCTTCACTTCACTGGCCAAATCCTTTATGGCCAGTTCATGTTCAACACATAGCGTGATATGACCCAGATGGCAGCACAGCTCCACTTTGGTGATCCATTCATCAGCAATGGTTGTATGGCCACTCTCATGCACCATTTTGGTGACCCATTTATCAGCAATGGTTGTATGGCCGCTCTCATGTGCCATGTTGTATGGTCCCTGGACCAAATCTGGTGCGCACCTGATTTTTCCTTTGTCGGCACTGTGGGTAATAGTCTCCAGGCCCATCTCGTCATGATGGCCAATTGGCACGATGGTGCACCCCACCTCCAGTGAGTGTGACGCTTTCATCAATCCTGATGCTGACATATTCAGCCCTTTAGGCACTTTGATAGCAAGATCGTTGTCATCCGAGTCATATGACTTGGCATGATACACATCTGCTCAGCAAATACTAACTTTTGTTGCCTTGTTCTCCAGGTCTTCATCTGCAGCAATTGAGGGGCAAGTGCGATTGACCAGTGTATCATCACTGTCAATCCTCGGTGCTTCATCATCCCATCCACAGCCCCACAGGCTATTGTTGCTGGTGACTGAGAACTGATCGTCATCGCCATTATCTGCAAGAAACTCAATTTCAACTCTGGAGTCCCTCTCATCACTGGATTCAACAGCCACTAAATCTGGCATGGACCCTTTGTCTACCATGTGCGCACTACCTGTTTGGTACATTGCTGGTTTCTTTTCCTCCTTGGATTTCTGGTTGTGATAAGCAGCCAGGTGCTGATCTGATCCACACATCCAGCACAGCCATTTCGGCTTATCGCCACAGCTGCATCCTTTCCATCTGGCTGGTGATGTCACTGCCAATGCCTCGTCATGGTCCTTTCCATCATTACGGTGTACATATTTCAGTTTTTGTTGATCCACTTCCTTGCTGATAAGCAAGATTAGGATATTGGGTTCAATCATCTTTGTTGGTGCATACAAGTGAGTGGCAGTGAGTTGGCTAGATGCAAAATTGGAGAGAGAGTTGGGAAGGGATCGGATGATGGTCGAATGGTAGTCCTTCTTGTTGATGTCAATGCCCACTGATGCTAACTCTTCTCACTTCATTCACAGCTTGTCCAGGAACTGGCAGACATCTCCACCTTGGCCTATTTTCATCTCGAGGAATTGGGTCCACAGCTCAGTTTGCACATAGGTCCCCTTTTCCATGTATTCACATTCAATCTCTGACCACATCTTCTCAACAGTAGCCAACTTGTGAATCTTCAGCATGGTCAAGTCCAGGATGCACTGGGTGAGTAAATGTTTCGATATGCCCTCATTCTTCTTCCATTTCACTAACTCCTCCTTCTGTGCAGCCATGAGGGTGGTTGTGGTGGTCTGTGGCAGTGCTGTGGTGGTCCCATCGAAGTGACCCCACATCCCCTTCACCTCCACAGCAACCTGGAAATGGAATTGGAATATAGCCCAGTTCGTGCCCCTGGCATCAAGCTTGGGTATGTTGCTCAGCAATGTGTCAGTTGTAATGGGTGAGTCATATGACATGTCTGATCAGTCAGCAGGTTACTATATTTCTGTTGTCTTTAGATATGAGCAGCAGGGCTCATAACCTGTAAAATCCCAAGCAATGGTGAGGGCGAAAGCATGCAGCTAGACAGGATGGTCTCAGTCATGTGTGGTAAACAGACTGTATTAGTAAATACCTAGACAGAACAGTCTATATACAAGGTAAGTATTAGCTGGGTACAAAAGAAGGATGCTCACCTCAGTTGCATGCAGTAAATGGACTGAGGGTGGCAGTTGTCAGGCAATGGACTATATACTAGTAGGTATAAGTACTTGACTGTAAAAGGTCATACAAGGAATGAAGGGTTGGAACAAAAGGAAGACACTAGCAAGTAGGTACAAATGTAGGTACTGAGGTCCGAGAAATGGTGGTGTAGGGGTTGGCGGGACCCTGCACACAGAAAATGGAGGCAAACAGGCAAACAGGGCCAACAAGTGGCTGCATGCACACTTGCCTTATTCCAACAAGAAACTTAGGTGAAGCCAAGGAATATCTTGGAATGCGCATCACTTGAGACTGCAAGAAACAAACATTGACACTAGATCAATGTGCCTATGCAGATAAGGTCATCAAATGTTTCAAGCTCGATAATGCCAAAATGGCCTGCACTCCACTTCCTTCTGGCTATATTTCTACACCTTCCAAAACCACTGCCACCGCATACCTCTGAAGCCAATACCAATCGGTTATTGGATTACTCCTCTACATAATGCTTGGCACGAGACCAGATCTAGCCTATGCTGTGATTCGCATGTCACAGTTCTCAGCCAATCCATCAGAAGAACATCTGAATTGCGCTCTCTACATATGCTGATATCTTCAAGGAACCAAGGAACTTTGCCTCAGATACAATGGCAATTCCAACTCTGGTTTTCTAGCATATTGCAATACAGATTGGGCTGGTGACACCAAAACACGACACTCTACCACAGGCTACTCCATCTTCTTTGCTGATGGAATTGTCTCATGGTTATCATGAAGACAGAAGAAAGTTGCCCTTTCATCCACAGAAGCTGAATATATGGGCATGACAGAAACAGCCAAACAACTATCATGGTTATGCTCTTTTTACTCAGAGCTCCATATGACTCTACCAACATTCAATCTATATGTGGACAATCAAGGTGCAATCTTCCTTGCTTCAAACCCTGCACAAGAAGGTCAAACAAAACATATTGCCATCCAATATCACTACATCCGTGATGCTGTACGGGAAGGAGACATTAAGTTGTCTTACCTACGTACAGACCTTCAAGTGGCAGATATGTTCACCAAGAACCTTACATGGCAGAAGTTTGAAGACAACCACAAATGTCTCAACATGATTTCATTCCCAACATGAATATCTTCCTATCCCTCTTTTTTGATAGCTTATGAATCAAGAAGTCAAATGACATCTTAATTCATGGGGAGTGTTGAAACTATAAGGATTCATCTCTAATCCATACCTTATAGTTGAGCTATATGATGATGGAGAATTCCATCGTATACAGCTTCTTCACACATGTGATCATGGGAAGACCACATGACACTACACGTGATCCTGGGAACATATCATGTGACTACACATGACTCTGGGAATGTTACATAATACACACATGACCATGGAACCCTTCACATGATACATCTAGACCAGAGGATGATTATGTAAACCATTACATAATCAGTCTAGAACATTCCATGACATCATGTAGAATGTCATAGAACAATATGACATCATATGGTCTGTGCACTAGCACACCATATCACATCATGATGGTGCAATAGCATGTCATAGCCAATGGCATATTCCTCTCATATCTCTATTTCATATATGTACTACTTATCTCCAACCAATAGCATATAGACCACTATATCAAATTAGATATTAGCTGGTACGACTGGTTGATTATTACTATACTTGGACTACCTACTTACAGTAATTGGTCCATGTGAGTAGTTGAATCAGAGATTCAACTAACTCTGCTAGTAGTATACAGTGGCTCAAAAAACTGTCCAGATGTTTGCATGTTTTTCATTAAACACAGTGGTGCTCAATAATCCTTAACCCTAACCCTAACATCTTAGTATATGAAATGAAGTACTCATTCGCGGCTTTCTATTGGTCCACTATTTAGAGAATTTGGTCAAGATTGGATAAAATGGCAGCCATTTCAAAATGACAGCTCATTCGGACAGTTTTTTGACTTTAAATTCTACTTACATATATTGGCTCCTAGCATGTTGTAACATGATTACATACATTAGATAATGCTTCTATTATGTCAACATTATGTAAATAAGTACCAGACACTGTATA
>JBBPLR010000425.1:6067-19662 GCA_038089915.1 Sutorius australiensis
GAGGGATATATTCTGAAATCTATTCAGGCGCAATCGTGATGGAGATATATGCGTGTATACGTTAGCCAAACATGTCTACGGTGAAAATACCCAACGGTTGTACGCTGTCGCATTGGATTGCACGAAATACTTCTCTATTTCATTACGTGACCGATACAGCATTAGATCTAGGTCCTTCAAAGGTTCGATACTGCTTCATTCGAAGATCAAGTAAATACGAGACATCCCTCCCGGGAGGATGTCGTTCATACGTCGTCATCTTATCATAGACAATGCTCGCAACAGAAATCTATGACGGAATGTCGATATCAGGGCCCTAGCCATCGCGTCCTATTGTTGCTCGACTTACAAGGATATCGGCCGTCAAACCCTTGACAGGGGAAGCACAGGAACGAAGACGGTGGTGGCGGTATAGCACGCTCTCTGTCTCGTCGATCTTGATCATCTGATCACTTGTATTCTGTCGGACGGAGAAGGGACAAATACAACTTTGCTACACAGACCAGAGAGGACGCGAAACAACACTCACGTGAAACTCCTCTGGATATGGCCAGTGTTCGCTACCCCTCGACACCAAGGGCTCCTTTCCCGACAGCGATGGGTCGAGAATGGCCTCGAGCGGGTGGTTGAAGATGTGGTCCACCTCTCCGACGCAAGGCTTCAGCGTACCGAGCACGGCGGGGTTCGTGAGTAGCGCGACGACCGGCGCAACGATCAGCTGGGACTGCGAGAGGAACGGCTGGAGGGTACAGAGGGTATAGATATCCGGCGAACATACGGGAAGCCCGACCTCTTCGTGCGCTTCTCTAAACTGTCCGAGCCAAAAAAAAAAAAAAAAGGTCAAGTAATATTTAGCTTGAAAGGGGGATGAGGGTCTTACGGCCGTATGCACGAGATCCGCATCGGTCTCGTCTGCTTTGCCGCCCGGTAACGCAGTCTGTCCGGGATGCGCACGAAGAAGCTTGGAACGCGTAGTGAGGAGGACTCGGAGTTCGCCCCCTTTCTCGTACAGGAGAACGAGCACGGCAGCGAGTTTCTTTCTCGAGATGCCTGACCTGTAGGGGCGCTCGGTGAGCTCGGTGCGTCCAAGGTAGATTTACAGCACTTGCAAGTCTGGTCGTTGGCAAAGAGTGCCGTGTGCACGCAATCGCTCGACACCACGCCTTGTCTTGTCAGAAAGCGCTTGCAGTTCCATGGTTATCGATAGTGCCAGCTGTCCTCGAGATACCCTATCTTATAACCTAGTTCAAGTTCGGCCGAAAGAAGTGTCAGTCCATAACACTTGCCCGGCCCGGGTGGAAGATGAAAACAAACATACAAGAATGACATTACATACAAAAATACAGATAAAGATAGCAAGACAACGAATCTATGGCGTAGTAAAGACGAGGTATCGTTCTTTCATTCATCCCGCTCTGGATATCGGTCGTGGAATCATCGAAGGCTGGCTCACCAACTTGGGTGGTCTCCGAGGTTGCGTCTCTGCGACCGTATCTTCATCTGCACTGTCCTCGTCCGCTCCCCGCACATATCCTGCACCCACAAATACAGGGACACCACCACCCCCGCCATGCGCAAGGAACCCTCCCCGCTTGCTCTTCGTCCCCCTCGCGGTGAACACATCCTCTTCTGAATCCAGCTCGTCGTTACCATGGTCAATGTCTGACGAACGAGCTTCCGCAGCACGTATCTCTTCATCGAGCGTTTGACGCCGTTTGTGTGTTGTCTTGCGCTTGCTCTGCGAATTCGATCCCGAACAGGTTGATATAGAGGGATGTCCATTTTGTTGCTGCACCACACCTCGTGGTCGACCTTTCCCTGTCAAGGTGGGCTTCGATTTCGCTTTCGTTGGTTTGGATTGGGCGGTAGGGATGAGCGAGATAAACGGAACAGGCGCAGATCGTGGGAGCCCCTCGTCTTCGTCGACATCCGATTCAGGAGGCGGGGCCGATTTTGGCTTTGGAGTTGCTCCTCGCTTGGTACGTGCCGGCGCAGAGGGTCTGCGAGGAGTAGGTATCGGTATCGGTGATGTAGGAGGACGCTTTCTGAACAGATCAGAGGTACGGCGAGGCACGGAACTAGGACTGATGGTTCTGGGTTCCGGGTGTGAGTGTTCTTCCATATCGACGTCAATGATTTCAATCTGCTCTTCACGTGCGTCGGCAATGGACCCTTTCCGGGTTGCAGTGGCAGCTCGGGGTCCAGGGGGAGTTGATGGAACTTGGTCCTCGATACTGTTTTCGTCCCGATCGTTATCGGAACAGAGCGAGGGCGTAGCTACATCAGTTTCGTTGGTCAGCAGCGAGGGAGGGGGAGGGGGAACACTGGAGAGCGACAATAATTCAGACGATGATGACGACGCAACAATACGTCCGTCCACGCCAAAGGATTGAAAGGATGATGATGTCATACGGCGTTTTGCTGTATGCATGTCGATCAGAGATGGAACGCCCAGGATAAGCAAAAGGGACGTACGAGGTACCCTAGTCAGCTCATCCAAGTCCAGTGCATCCGCCTTGCGCTTCTGGCCTACATGACTCTCGGGCTCTTTTGGTGCCGCCAACAAGGATGACGGTACTGGTGCAGCCAAGGAAGATCCGATCGGTACACGAAGGCTCGCCAACGAACGTCGACGCAGCAATTCCTTGGAACTAAGCCTCGAAGGACCCGCCGACGCGGAACCCGTCGTCACGATAACACTCTTGCTGAGACCTGACGGCCCGGCTGTACCATCGCCCCGCGACATGTTCTCACCAGAACCGACTTTTCGTAGCTTGGCGGATTTGATCTCGTGCAAGAACGCGGCCATCTTCTCTGAAGGAACGTTAACGGTGGGCCGACCCCGTCTCTTGGTCCTAGTGAGTCCTGGATTGTTGATGGGTGCCTCGACGGGTGTCATCGCGTGTCGCAAAGAGGCTCGCGCGGATGCAAACATAGTTGTGGGAGTACAAGGCAACGTGTCGATGCGCAGCGGCGGAGGCGGAGGCGGCGGCGGCGGTGGTGGCGGAGGAGAAGCCAAGGAGGGAGGTGGAGAGGTCCGAATTTGGCTTCTGGAGAGCTATCGAGACGTTGAGCCCGACATCGTTATCAAACAAAGATTTTCGCACCTCTCCCCTCAACCATCTAACCTCTTCCTCGAGGGCTTTGATCCGCCGTTTATCCCGCTCGCGTTCGTCCGAAGCTCGCCTGCTCTGATCCCCACTCGAGTGTCTCTCGTGTTTACGCTGCTCTTTCCGTGCGGCATCCAACTCACGCTCCTTGGCATACACACCATCCTGCTCCGAGCTTCCACAGACAATAAACTCCAGGTCGTCCTCGTCCCTGCTGTCTCGTGCACGCTCTTTGCCCTTCCTTGACGAAGGTGGGGAGCGCGAGCTCGGACTTGAGCGGCACGGAGATATCTCGTCAACAAAATGAGTCTTGGAGACGGGCTTGGCAGGAGATGTTTGAGGACTCGGTAGCATGAGAGAAAAGTCTGCCTCGGCGCCTTCTGTTACGTTGAACCGCTGTACAGCATCCTTGACCGATGCTACGGAACGAGTGCGCCAAGGTGAAATGTAGTTGTCGAGAGAGGGCTCCGTGGGGTCGACAGAGTCTACACCCAGGACAACGGACGGTTGTACCGAGGATGGACCAGCTTCGACTTCTCGTGGGTGGAATGGGCGAAACGGTTGGACGAAAACTAGGCTGCCCGGGGCTGACTGCACGCATTGACCATCGTCTGCTTGGTCAGGCAGGAGTGACGGCGAGCGAGGGAAGAGAGCACCCGGCATGGTGATCGACGGTTGTTTTTTCAACCTTGGCGGGGGAGGCACCGAAAACATGGTCGACGATCGAGGTGTAGGCGATCTCGAGTGCTCCCGGTCATTCCCTGAGAGCACTGCACGCCCGTTCAACAATAGAACATACCACGGCAGAAACAAGCCTACCTTGATCGTCGTCGTCGACGCACGGTGGTCGTGACTGGTCGTGACGGTGTTTTCGGGAGGCGTTTGTCGACTTAAAGCGTGGTTTGGAGCGAAAGAGTGCAGGCTTTGGGCGTCTCCCGCGCTCGTGGTGATACGTCTTCGACCTGCACGTCGCATCGTCTTCGCTCGTGTTTCTATCGCGGCCGCATCTCCTTCCCGAACTCTTGACGCGCCCGGTCGACACGGGTTGGTTTGCCTGGGTATACCGATCAGCACCAAAGTGGCTGAACAGGATGTGACTGACCGTGGCATTGTGAACGAAGGACTCTATTTCTCTCGATACAAAGCTGAATACGTGCGAGAAGAGATTACTAGACGATTTGGACGTCGTTTTGTCGGGTTTTCGGTGTTGCATGTCGGTCGAGTCGAAACGTGGTCAGCCTGAGACTTGGCTCGGTATCAATTAAACGACATCAACATTCAACACGGTCACGCGTCTCGAGTACACACATTCTACGCAATAACATTAATTTATAGCGTGTAGCCTCCGCACATGAAAATGTCGTCAACAACAAAAAGGTGTCCTTGATTATCTTAAGTGTAAAGGGTAAAACGAGCAACGAGTAAGATCGTGCGTACAACTGAAGGTGTGACGAGATAGCAAAAATGCAATCTCATCGGTATCCTGTATAAGATTCGTAACTCGGCGGAGCAGCGTGTCCGCTCGCGGCCAAAGATGCCCGCACGGCTGCATATGGATCTGCGTACTGCATTGTCCGACTGATTCGAGGCGCATTCGGGTCTCCATTCGATGGTGTAAACGAGCTCGAGGCCCCGCCAAATCCTGACGGCGCGGGGTCCGAGAACGCACCGTACACGTCTAGCGACTGCCGCGATATGGCTGCAGGAGGCGTCGCATATCCGCTGGTCCGCACTGCACTGCTCGAGTACGCGGTCGTACTCGGTCCAGTCGTGGTCGTGGTGGCTGCAGACCAGCGGTTAGCGTCAGCAAAGGGTGAGTTGACAGCATCAGAATCGTCGTGGGCAGATTGTCGGGGAGCCGTGACAGCCGGTGGGAGAGTTGTGCTTGTTTGGCTAGTCTGGGCGGGAGGTGGTGCGGCGAACCCGACAGGCTGGTATGCCGTGGACTCGGGTCCCCCCTCTTCCTCGCCCTCTTCCACATCGGGGCGGGTAAATGGCGGATCCAATGGACGTGTGGTTAAATTCCCCGATCGCCAATCTACAATGAGCAGGATGAGGGAGGCGAGCCAGAAGCCTGATCCCACGTGAATCAGCGGACTATCGAGGCCATACGTCGTAATGCATTACCAAAGGTCAGCCAAAAGAATATGCAACCCGCTTTCTTCGTACTGCACCATGAGGACAAGCCGTTGATAAAGTCCTGGCCCAAGGATGCGTGGGGATCATTGCTCGCGTTTTTGCACCCTGCTTCCGTCCATGCCGAGATGGTTGTCACGAAACTAAGAATGAACAAAGGGACACATCACGCATGAGGGACGGCGATTAACGGCGAGGTGAAGCGACGCACGCAATAAGAAGACTGAAGGTACAACCTGTACCCGTGAGAATGAAACCGACGCGTACTTCCTGGAGGGCTCGTGCGAGGCGAGCAAATTTATCGTACTTTTCGTACACCACGGGGACAAACATTAGAAAAGCAGAGAGGAAAATGCCGGACACCGATACGAATAGAGCGAATCCAGTGAGACCAGCTATGAGCAAAAGGAAATGTTAGCCACCGATGGCACAGCACGCGTGGGGAAGTAACCCAGGTGGTACTTACAGGGACCGACGCCCCACTTGGCTTGAAAACTAGCAACGCTGGCGAAGCAAGCCATGGCGAGAAAGTTGAAGAAGACTTGAGAGGTGTGAAAGATGATGGCTGGTTTGGATATTATCATCTAGAAGACGGGTGTGTCGCGTCAGTCGAGTTTGCAAGTGGATGGACATGGAGAACAAAACGACCGCAAGCCATATGACCCATAGGAGGGGTACGAAGAGGAGCAAGACCAGCGCGCCCGACTGGTCCATGCATGCATCTGCAGAGAGCAGGAGACAAGGAAGAATTACGTAAACAAAGTTGGAAAGGACGTCGAGATTAAGATGGGCTGCGACGACCAAACCAGACTGCAACGCGGCAACGAGAACACGGGGACAAGCAAAAAGGAAGGAACAGGAGGAAACCTCACATCGTCCTGATATCTGACGATTCCGGCATTATTTCCTATGCCACCCGACACGGACTTGGAAACTACAGCGCCCTTTTTCCTCCTGGGGAGGACGCGATCTAGTCCATCGTGAAGGGTGTCCAAGAAAGACATGGTACTGCTCGTGGCAGAAGAGGGGAAGTGTACAAGATTATGGGACGGTGTGACGCGAGATAAATATGTGCTGAGAAGGATGTATGCGCAGTCGGCGTCGTTGGCGATGTTACCCTCGAAACTGCGTATACCCAGATCACGTGGTATATACTGGTATGTATTACGTTATCTCTTCAAAAGATGGCCCTCACCAATCCACCACCGATCGCAGCACCTAACACACCGAGTGAGCACGACGTTCGTGATGGTCGTCAAAGTCAACCTACCAGCACCAAATCCTACGCCCCCAGCAGCAGAATGCGCCATCTACACGTTGATCAGCGGAAATGACCTTGGGAGCGCGCGCGTCAATTACCGTGTTGCCCAGAGCACCGTACTTGCTCTTCTTCTCTGCCTGTCCCGGTGCTTGTTGCAAACCGACCGAGTTCACGCCAGTTCCATTCGGTGGCGGATTGTCGGTTCCGTGGAGTGCGGCCCCAAACGGACGGTATGGCTTAGCTCCCGTTGGCGCAACGGCCGCCGGTGTGAGCGCCGGCGCAGCAGAGTCGACTCTCTCGACGTGATTGGAAGGAAAGAGACCCTCCTTTCCGCGTGCCCTACCAAACCACCAGTCCTCGTTCTTCTCCGACACGATCTCGATCATCTCACCCATAGCAAAGGACAAATCGTTGACTTGCTGTGTCGTAAGAATCAGTCAAATGCGACTCTAGAAATGGCCAAATATGCATACAGCACCGTCCTCGTTGTAAGCCCAAATCGCCCGGGCATACACGGTGGCACCTTTGGATGGTACCGCTGCGATTTGGCGTGGAGGAAGAGGAACTGCACGTGCAGCGACAGTTGGTCCGCCGACGACTCGAACCTGTGTCGTGGTAGTAAAACTGGTTTGAGTCTGTACGGGGAGGCGCCCGATGATCTCCTTCATTGTCGCTGCGTCTTGCGGAGAGAGATAGTTTTGTGACTCGAGAAAGGCCACGTTGAGCTGCATCTGGGTTGCGACGTGCCCCAGAAGGGCTGCAGTTTGAAGTTCTTGAGCGACGGACATCGCAGTGATAAAGATGAGGTGTTGGAGGTAGAACGTATAAATAGTGACTTGGGCTGTGCCACTTGCACACGGCCGTTCATCCAGCTCACTGCCGACGACGACGGCGAGCATTCAATTTAATATCTTCAACTTGGCTTGTCGAAAAATAAACTTGATCTCACACGCTGACGACCATGTCCGTGCTCATCATCACAACCATTCCAGAGTTTATTTCTCCAGAGGAGCACAGCACCATCGTCGCATCGACACCGTCATCTTTCAGCAATATCCCATCTATCCTTCGTCATAAGCAAGAAAATGTTACCATAGCTCTTGACCCTCCCCTCGCTGGGTTTACACCAGAGGACGGCGCCAGCGGCGCGCTATACATCATCGAGAGGTATGCCGATCGTTTCTCAGTTTATACACGATCGCTAACAAGTCATTCAGCGCTCTCGTGTTCATGTCGTCCACTGGCCGCGGACTCCAGGTCGCGTACCCCACGATCACCCTCCACGCGATATCGCGTGGTGCACCCCCATCCATTTACTGTCAGTTGGACGTGTCAGATGACAGCGCATCGTCCGACGGGCCTTTAGAAGATACGACAGCAATGCGAGAGCTGACGATCGTACCCCAAGACCCCGCATCGCGTGCGTTCGATGTCCTATTATCTGTGAACTAGCTCGTAACCTCGATCTGGCAGTGGAACTCATCTTTGAGGCCATGTCTCACTGTGCATCCTTGCATCCGGATCCAAACATATCGGAAGAAGACGAGCTGGACGACGATGTTGACGAAATGGCTTTCGAGACTTTGGATGGGGACGAGGCGCAGGAGTTGAGCGAAGTCGGGCGGGTGCGCAGCGATTTCGTCAACGACAACCGTTTTGCACCATACTAGACACACCTGCAGGCCGCTCTCGCCCATCTAGAGTCGATCGTTTATGATCCATTCAGTGCGGAGAATCAAGTCAATGGTGATCTAAATGGGGCCGAGGAAGTCTTGAGCGACCGAGACGATAACAAGGAATAGCGGTTGGTACGGTGGCGAACGAGCTTGGTCGACTGCGCTTCGACGAACGATGTTACTTGCCAGACGTCAGCGAAGAGCCTTGTGCAGGGCTACTGCAACCATTTCAATTGCTTTACGCTTCCCGATTATACGAGATCTTCTAGCATACTGGGCATCCATACTGTACAAGGTTTCTTATCAAAACTCTTCATCCTTCATGCTCCAGACTTCCAGTAAGCAATGTCTCCATCAACCACTACGGTCGGTGTCAGACCAACGAGCCAGGTATCGTAAGAGATACTCACTCTCATAAGGTTTGCCTTGCTGTCGCAGTTTACCTGCGGCTTTGACAGCAGCTTCGCTGCCGTGCTCCTTGAGGTCATCATAGGTCATGATTTCACCGCACACAAATTTGTTCTCAAAGTCCGAGCTGGATAGATGGTCGAGCGATAAAGAAAGATAATCCTGGTGAGAAAAGGCACGTACTGTATGACGCCAGCGGCCTGAGGTGCCTTTGTGCCTCGTCGGATCGTCCACGCCCTAACTTCATCAGGCCCACAGGTAAAGTAGCGTATAAGCTGAGAGTGCAAGCGATGAGTATGATTTATAAGAGGTGAAGGAATGCATACATCCAGGGACGCGTAGCCTGCTTGAGTGATCTTGCCCAAGGCACTCTGAGCCCCTTCCTTCTGGGCCGCCGTTTTATCCTCGTCACCGAGCATAGAGAGACGTTCCTCCAAGGCGACAGAGAATGGTATTAGTGCGTCGCCGGGGTTGTTGGTATCGATCCACGCCTTGATCTTCGGTAGCCTACGAGGGTTCAGTGAGGCGCTTGCGACTTGTAGTTCTTACCCACCATTTATTCTTCTTTCGCGTATAATCCGCCTCGCTTAAATTGACGAGATATGTAACGGATTTCGCAGTCAAGAGGGAGAGGCCATTGACAACTTCGATCTACCAGTTGCGATCAGTTCTGAGCAACAGTGAGTGTGGCGAGGTAATCAAAAATGATTTCATAGTACATGAGGCATCATGTCCAACCCAACGAGCATGAAACCCCTTTTTAATCCAGAATGGAAGGGAGGAGATAGTCACCTGAAAGCAACGTTAGCATGGTTTAGATGATGTGATGAATAACTAGGCATTTAAACTCTCAGAATGGACGCCATTTCATAGGAACATGGGGCGTTACTCCCGCCTCAATGAGCTGGGTCATTCGAGCACGGAGCTCTTTTTCATCAAAGAAGGGAGAAAAAAAAGTATCATGATCGGTGATGCGCACCTCTTTGTTTGTCCACTCTCTCTTGCGTACGTCCTTGCTGTCCACGGTAAGGGTCTTCAACACCTTTTCGACTATAGCCTTGTGGGTTCAGTCCGCATCGAATTAAACCGAACAGGTGGGGGAAAGGGCATACGATTTCTTCCTTTTTGGCCCTGTCGGCTAAGCTGTTGTTTCCGAGTGCGCGTCCACCTCTTTTCAAGCCATCCAAGTGTTTCTCGACCCACTCAATATCCTTCAACCGCAATTCTGTTTGAATGATTTCCATGTCCCGCAGAGGGTTAACGTCACCCTCGACATGGATGACCTCGGCATCGTCAAAAGCCCGGACTACTTGGAAGATGCCATCCACGGCACGGACGTGCGACAAGAAGGCGTTGCCTAGGCCTGCACCTGTAGATGCACCCTAATCTTGATTCAGATGACGTGACGCAAAACGCAACGGAGCACACACAGCGGTCAGACCGGCGATATCGATGCAGGTGAGGAAGGCTGGGACGCGAGAAGCGGGTTTATAAAGCTCGCAAAGCCACTCGAATCGCACGTCCGGAACGGGGATTCGCGCTTCCTCGGGGTTTATTGTCGCGTAAGGGAAGTTGGCAGCTTTTCCAAGGTCTTTGGGAGTTGAGCGGGGGAGAGGATGAGCGTATGAGAGGGAACGGACCTGTGTTTGAGAGCGCATTGAAGAAGGACGACTTTCCGACGTTGGGAAGACCTAGCGATCGATGTTGATTTCGTAGTATTCGCAAAGAGGCAAAGGGAGCGCACCGACGATGCCGATCTTGAGGTTGTTGCTTGGTCGACCGAGCAAAACCTTTTTCTCCTGAGCGGGGGCCTTTTTGGGAGGCATTTTTCGCGACTTTGCGTTGAACGTCGCTGAGACGGAGAAGGAACGTGCAAGAAAGAGAACGAGCGATGAACTGCGAAATCGATCAATCATCTTGAAAAAAAAAAAGAAAAGAAAAAAGGTATGAATTAGTTATTTATTTATTTTTGACTTTATCTGCCGATCGTGCCGAAACACCCACACTAAGGCTGGACGAGGTCGCAGCGGCAACGCTTCCTACTCGCACGCTGACCGCCATTCACGCCGGTGTTCGCCACCCACGACGATGAAGACGCTATTATCTCTGGCGGTCGTGCTGCTCTTATCCATCTTTGCAGACGCGCAGACGGCGATCGTCGTCAACAGGTGAGCCTTGTTTGCCATGGGATCCATACGTTGCTGATCTTCCCAAGTGCTGGGGCTTCGGTCGTCGAAGTCATCAGCGTAAACAATGCCGGAGTCGTGACCACCCGTATTCTGTGCGTATTGAGACGCAGTCCACCCCATCTCGTGCTGATGAGACTGCAGTTCAACAATCGCCGGCTCATCGCAGACACTCACGGCTTCCACCGCTCTTACCACTTCCAACCCGTTGCAGCAGACGACTTCGTTGGCTCTGACGACAACCACAGCACAACAGGTCGGTCCAGTCGGACAACCAGGCAGTACGCCAGTAACGCCAGGTGGTCCCACGCCGTATCAATATACCACCACCGACGCAAGCGGCAACACGGTGGTACTACAGGGCGTTTTCACTCCCACCGGGCCAGCAACAGTACTTCCCGCAGCGACAACCACGGGCACCGTTCTGGGATACTCCCAATGGCTATCGATGATTGGAACATACACTGCACCAGTCAGTGCCGCTCGTCGCATGTCGACGCCAGTAGCAACTGGGTGGTATTATTTCGCGGCAACCGCCTTGGCTGGCCTCGCTGGGGGTGCATGGTTGATCATCTTGTGACGATAGTTGTACTGGACAATGTTTTGCATGGTCACATATCCGTACGGACAGATCAGCTGGTCGACGTGTCTTTTTTACCGATACTACATACCATCACTATTTTACCGCTAGCGTTGGACTATCTGAACATAGATTTCCGCTTTGTCATAACGCCGCCACTTTAAGTAGGGAACACACGCCGTAGTAACACCAACCAACGGTCGACATGTCAGTACCACCGGAATCAGCGAGCACGGATCTCGTCGCCGTGGCTTGTGTCGTCGAGTCTTCCCTTCTTCTCGCGTCCGAGTGGTCTCGCATCCTCTTGGACTACGTCTTTCCGCTTCTCAAGCGCTTGAACGAGCTCCACCCTTTTCATCAAGTACGTGACACACTACGCTGTCCACAACGTCTCACCGTTTCCGTAGTTCCGTCTGGCGTTCGTGACGTATGGTGCTGCAGACACAAGGCCAAAGCCTGTTCTCGCCAGGAGGTACTTTGCTCCGCTCTCACATGTATCAAAGGTCCTTCGCGAAGAGCCGTCCAAGCTTGGTATCGGCCAAACGAACTCGGGAAGCGGCCGAGGCTTGTCTGCGCTGGAAGGGCTTGTGGCCGCTATCGAGGTATGCCTTCCATCGTCCTATAGACGTTTCTGGTGACGTACGCCATAACAGTTGTTCGACGTGCTGATGGTGTCTGCTAATTACCCACCCAATCATGCACAAGCGCAATCATCACAGAAGGACAACCGATCATTGATATCCCATCTCCTTCATATCGCGGCGTCTCCGCCCGATAATGCCCAGAGGCCTCATTGTAACACTCTGCAACACCTGGATTCCGTGAATTGGGATTCTATCCCCGCAGAGCTCAAGAAGGTGCGTAACACCGATGCATACTGGCGTGGATCGAAACAAGCATCTAGCAGAGAAAGATCAATCTGAGCCTGATCAGCCTAAGGAAAATACCACAATTTCTGGACCTTCAATCATTGGTTCGGCCCGTTCCTTTTATTTTCCAGCCCTGTAGTTACTATCTCTCGACAGGTAGCAGGTTCCGCAGTTCAATCCCCATGGTTCAATGTACGCGCTCCACATGTCCTGTCGCTTGCGGGCTTCCCTACACCACAAAAAACGAGTGAGTACATGTGAGGATCTGTATGGCAATTTCTCACTGGATCAAAGGTACCAAGCGCCAGACCGACGCTCTCCTCTCCGACCAAAGTCCGGACACGAAACGACAGAAGGTCGTTGCTGATCCCGTCTCAAAAACGTCATCGGCATCTCCAGCTCTCTCCTCAGCACGCATTCCATCGAACCAACGTTCCCAACAGCCACTGTCCTCGCAAACCCCACAACCACCTACGACCGCTCCCGCTCCAAACCAATCTCCCGCTCAACCCATCCAGGCCTCGGCCTCCGTACCCGCATCCACGCCTACAATTTCCACACCGCTGCCACCCTCTGCACCCTCTCTTCCAGCTCCCAACTCCGAGACTGCTGCCGGACAAGCGGCAGTTCCAGCAGCGGTCAAATTTGCGCAGATGGTAGACCTTCTCAATAGGACAGAAAAAGATATCGAGGTTATAGAATCACGGATATCTAGTGCACGAAACGCTGGACTGGCAGCGACCTTGACTGGACTACAAAATGAACTAGGCCCCAAGGTCCAGCTCAGAGAACAGCTGAAAACGATATTCAAACAGCATTATCGCAAGGTGTCCCTGGCAAAAGAAGCCCTGAATGCGCAGGCCGGGGCCGCTGGATCAATGCAGAATGGTTCGACAGAGGCAGGACCGTCTACTCACCCCCAACCACCCAACGCGCCAGCCCCACCAACTGAACAGTCGATGGGCTCCATAGCGGAGGAACATAAACCCGTTGTCTCCGACTCTCAAATTTTGACGCAATTCTGGCAGTCCCGTGGTGGTACGGTATCTCTCCCTAACGGCGGTAACCCTCAAGCAGGTCCCAGTCAAACACAGTCGCTTCCAACTGTGAATTCCGAGGCTGCCGCTCAGATGCAGATACCGACGGAGATGAAAGTGGTTCGGCCACAAGGCTTGGGACTATCTCCACAACCCTCAGGAAGCATATCTCACGAAACAGCCGTTGGCCCCCATGCGACAAATAGTCATACATCTGTATGGCAAGGGAAGTGCTTGTGGGTCCCCAAGTTCAACGGTCAGGTAGGGAATGAAGTGCAAATCCATATGGTTGCACTAGCCCAGGTACCTATACGGAGTGATATGTAGGTCGT
>JBBPLR010000426.1:0-19655 GCA_038089915.1 Sutorius australiensis
CATCCTGAACTCTATAATAATGTCATCAATGGTAATCAATACCATGTGACTGATAAGATAATCAGTCCTGCTGATAAGCTTGATCTTATCTTCGAGATAAGATAGTAGACTTAGTGACTGGAATGTGGCTTGCACATCTAAGTGGCACTAGGAGTCTAGGACTTTGAGTAAGGCATCAAGCCTTCTGTAGAGCGTCTAGCCCTTGCTTAGGGGTGTTTAACCCGAATATAGGGGCTTTAGAATGGCGCTAAAATTGACCTGTAACACATGTTCCCACACAAAGATGTTGTCCTGCCCAATCTCACAATCTCTGTATGCCATTGAAGTCCCATCCCCAAGTGCAAATGCAACAGCAGGCACCCCCATCACTGCCTCCCACTCACTTCAACACCATCTCTAGGGGTTCAGTCAATGAAACTGAGGAATCTCACCACCTGGGTGATGAAATGGTGAGTTTGATGTTCCCCGGCCTCTATAGACTAACCAGTTCTCAGGTCAGGGTTGACTATGACCTGCTCAAGCATCACCACCATAAGAACAAGAGCCATTGACCACCCTTACCCACCTACCTTGACAGCGTCCATTCAAATGACACAGGCAAGTACAAGAAAGCTAGACAGGACCATTTGAGGGAATGCTCCAGGTCCCCCAAACCTCAGTCTCAAGGTGACAAAGCTAAGAATGCTACTGACAGACCAGCACAGAATCAGCCCAAGCCTCAAATGGGCAGGTGGTCTGTCAACCCTAAGGGAACAGAGTTGCCCAAGCTGACTACCCTTGCCTTTTACCCTCCACTTTGGCAGAAGGTTCTTGATTTCACAAAGGCATGAATGCAACTCTATATTACAGTGGAAGACCCATTCCCCGCTCTTGCACAAGCCATTAGTGGGCCATGCCCAGAGTGTTTATTTGAAGCCCTGCATATTATGAGGACGACAATCTTGAAGTTGAAGCAGGTAAGACTTATGCTTTCAACCACCAATACATGCTCACATTTGATAGATATATGGCCCAAGCACAAATTGGATATGGCTAGGCTGGTAAGCTGGGTATGCAAATGACAAAGATACTGCTCATGTGTTTCAGCTCTACAATGACATCTCCACATTCCATTGTAAAATCAGGAAGTTCATCACACAAATTGTACCTGTTCACTACTGACTATACCCTCTGTCAAGCATGAAAACAGATGCCAAGCATTACAAGTCCATTTGTGACTAGGCACAAGCATCACTCAACAATTGGCTTTTCCTGTGCAGTGAGGTTGACAAACAGGCAGGTCATCCCCTACTGTACTTTTTATCACTAATTGATTGACTGTAAGGGGAAATCAAACAACTTTGGATATGAAGGTATCAAGCATGTTTGCCTTGGTGTCTTCTATTCAAACACACTGAAGTCATTGTGTCAGTCCACTGAATTTCATGATTATGTTCCATACAGAGCACTTCTGCTTGTGGCTGCATTCATAAGTCTTTTTGCTAGTCTTTCTTTCTCTTTTCTTTGTTTCTCACTCCCAATCTTGATAGGTACAGGTCGTCTTAGGTATCTTTGTAGAACATGGCTATGTTCCTCATAATATCAAGCTCAATGTCAACAAGCTTCAGGACAGTTACAATAAATTAGAACAAAGCCTGAGATGGGTTACAAACAATGATTACCATGGTGCAAAGCTTGATGAGATGTTTGAAGATTGGGCAGCACTTGGAATGTAAGTAGTTCATAGCTTCATTTCTTGACTAGCTAACATTATTTACAGGACTGGCTACTCAATGGCCATAGCTACACCCACTGGTGATGATGAAGCCTTCATAGTCCTTGATTAGTTACTACTACCAGCATGTATCCCCCATGAGTCCAAAATATAATGACTGTTTTCATGCATTGTGTGATACAGTTCTCCACAGTGCAGTACAGCTGGCAAGGTCCGGGCTGGTGACATCTGTACAGTGCCATACAGAGTCAGCAAGGCTGATGACATCCATACAGTGCTGTACAGAGTTGGCTGCACAGTACCACCCAGCTGGCAAGGTCTTGACAGTGCTGAGCATGTGTACAGTGCCATAGAGATTGCTGAAAATGTATAGATATGGTTTATGTTACCCAGGTTGATAGCAGGTGACATAACTGTATGATAGCCATACAGCTGAGACCTAATTGTACTGCTGTAAGCGCTGTAACACACTGTGTAATACTGTGCAGCTACTTCTGGATTTGCTGATGTCAGCTCACTGTCTAGAGTCCTCTCAACATTCTAGACCGGATTAAAGGATTTCCGGACCAGAACTGAAGGAAATCAGATAGAAATGGAAGAAATGAAGTAGGGAACCGGATTGAAAGATTTCCGGACTGGATTAAAGGATTTCCGGACCTGGACTGAAGAAAATCCAAAATAGATGGAAGAAATAAAGTATTGAACCAGATTGAATGATTTCCAGACCTGAATCGAAGGAAAGCGGATAGAAGCTGAAGAAATGATGAACTGAACCAGATTGAAGTATTTCCGGACTGGATTAAAGGATTTCCAGACCCAGACTGAAGAAAATCGAAAATGAACTGAAGGAAGGGTATATTGGATCAGATTGAATGATTTCCAGACCAGATTAAAATATTTCCGGACCAGAACTGAAGAAAATCCGAAATAGACTGAAGGAAAAGGAGTAGGATTGAGAAATGATTTCTGGACTGAAACTGAAAGAAATCCAAGATAAACCAAAGGAAGGAGGAACTGAATTGTATTAAATGATTTCCAGACTGGATTAAAGGATTTCTGGACCAGAATAGGCTCTGAGATGGTAACTCTGTCAAATGGATCCAAGTCAGAGTGGGCTGTATCTGAGACAGGTTGGATATCCACAGAATAACTGAAGATAGAGAGATTTATGTCCACAATTGCATTTGGGATGGGATCAATGATATCCTGAGTTGGATTAATGATATCTGGGGTAAAAATAACAGTTTCCAGGATCGGATCAATGATATCCAGGGTTGAAATAATGATATCCAGAGTCAAAACAACAGGAATTTGCATCCAATCAGATGAGAGAGTTGAAGAAGGAATGGGAGAAATGGAAGAAGCTGGAGTCTTGGGAGAAATGGGAGAAGCTGAAGCCTAAACAAGGGAAGATCTGGGAGTGGATCGGATCACTGAACCAGAGAGAAGAAAGGTCACAGCATCCATGACATCCAACATTGGATATGAATCATCCAGATGAATATTTGATCTAATGATGGACAGCTGGCTCTGGATTCTGTTACTGATATCCACTGGAAAACCTGAAAGAAAAAGCTGATTCTGTTCAAATTCGGATAGCCTGTGACCGGAAAGGATTGGAGAAGCAATCCAAAGGAAGAAATGATAATAAATGCCAAGATCCTCTAGATTTCACATATTCCAAGATTTCTGGACCAAGGAATGAAGGTCCTGAGGACAGTACTGGTGCTTGGGTTCGCATCCTGGATAGTAGAACTTAACTGCTACCACAAAGGAATCCCAATCCAGAACTATTGTGGATGCTTCTGAAAGTACTTTCCAAAGCTCAGCAACATCCAAGGAGGCATAGTAGATAGCCAGTTTGATCTTTCTGGCATCATTATAGCAAAGAGCTGAACCTAACCTGTGAATATCATCCAAGAATCCCAAAAGAAGAACTGGATTGGAGGCACTAAAGAAAGGAGCCTCCAGACTACCTTGAAGTGGTTGATGTACCAAGGTAGACATCACTGAACTGATGTTCCTGATAATCCGGATGGATATAGCAGTACTGGTGGGCTCGGATGAATGCTAGGACACTGTCCAAAGTGTCGGATTGCAGTCTGGAAGGGATCTGCAAAGGTAGAGGTGAAAACTTGGAAAGGGAGAGAAGTCAAAAGATAAAATTGGAAGTGATGATAATGGACAATCCAAGGATGCGGATTGTGTTGGACTAGGCTCGGGATAGTGATAGGATGGTGTCCGAAGTGTCGGATTGCAGTCCGGAAGGGATCTGCAAAGATAGAGGTGATAACTCAGAAAAGGAGAGAAGTCGAAAAGTATGATCCGGATGAATGATAATGGACAATCTGAAGACACAGATAATGTCGGACTAGGATCGGATATATAATAGGATGATGTCCAAAGCCTCGGATAGCAGTCCAGAAGGGATCTGCAAAGGTAGAGGTGAAAACCCGGAAAAGGAGAGAAGTTGCATCAGCAAATCAGTGATTTTACCACAGTACTGAAACAATCCAAAAGTCGCTATAGGTTGCACTAGAATTGGTTGATTAGGGAGAGGAGTAATCCATGAGTTGCACCTTAGGAATGTCTTTGGGGAACACTCCAAGAGGACTTGACTGGGGAATCCCAGCAAGTTGCTCCTGATATATATACACAAATGTATATATGTACATGTTGTGGTCTAATCTATGATACTATAACTAAATAGGCTAGGGGTATAACCCAGGGTTCAGGGTGGCCATAGGGTAGAGGGTTTGATGAACACATATATATCAATGGTGAGGTTGATGGAATGGAAGAGAAGCATAATGTGAAATAGATAAGTGAAGTGAAATGGGGCATAGGGTATGATCCCAGATCATATAGATCTAGATGCAATCTAGATTGTCAGGGTGTGAACCTTATAAAAAGGTAAACATGACCACACAGTGGTTATGGGGAAAGGGACTTGAAGACTGAGCATTGTGAGTGCCTGAGTGGCTTGAAGGATCCCTTAGGTGTAGCAAGTGCTCTACAAGAGTGCATGCACTTATGGATTTATAGGGGCAAAAATAATCACCTGTAACAAGTACTACAGTGGGTATAGTGCTGTATGGTACTGTACAGTTACTACAGTGGATGTTAGGCATTAACAAATGTTGTCTAGTAGTAAAAATATTCATTTTTAAATACTTCTAATGTCACTGTATAAAGGAGATCTAACTGTAGCACTGTTTAACACTGTATGACTGTGCAGTGTGAAACAACCCAAACCCCTAGGTCAGTAGACCGCTTGCTGAGGTATCCAAGCTTGCTGGACAGGGATTGAAACAAGTGCACATCCTAGACTTGACTTGGGAGCAGCTTATGCTCTGAGTACTAGTGGGGACTGGGGAAGTATCCTCCTGCCTGCTTCAGGTGAGGAAATCCAAAGTGAACTACACTGGGGTTACCAGGCTAGCACCTCTGGTATATATATCATCTATAATATTTACATATGTTGAGATCTAATCGATAGATCTACTCTAGGTATAGTAAATGTCCTTGAGGTTACCATGAGGTGGCAAAGCCTCAGAATGGAAGCATAAGTATAGCCTTCAAGGCTATGTAGAATGGAAGTTAATAAATAAGAATGGAATAGAAAACATGCATGCAATGCATGTGTGCATAGAAGAAAGGGGGATAGCCCCTATCATATTAAATACTTGCTGCCTACATGAGGTGTGGCAGAATGGAAGATCATACATGCCTTTAAGGCATGGTGAGGCAGTGGCCTCATGGTGTGCATGGGGGATTCCAGATCCCTAAGATCTGATGAGATCTGATCTAGATCAGTGATGCCATGTGCATCCTGGACTCTATAATAATGTCATCTGTGTCACTATCGAATCCCATGCAGTCCATGGGATGGCAGGGAGGATTCTCATGGCTGGAATAAAACCCGTGAGAAGTGCATGGCAACGAAGAAGTGCAAGGGGGGATCCGAAAGGACCCTTCGTGCCTGAACGACCTATGGGTCTGACCAGGTGGAGACTCCCACCCACCCATTTGTGTTATCCGCAATGCAACCAATGCGGCACGGGTAGTGCCCAACTAGTGGTCATGAAGTGGTGACCCGGGCCCACTCCCGTCTCAGGACATAACATTGATAGTTGGTATCCTAAACACCGGTCAGATGGACTAGCAGTAGAGGCAGTGGTGAAGCCTCCTGATGAGAACTGTTGTGAGTTCGAAACTGCCTGCTGCCATTTATCCTTACTTGCCAAACTGGTCACACTGTACACGTGACTCACCACGTGGTCCAACCCTGATCCTAGGAGAGGGGTGGCAGACGGACGACTAAGCAAGCAGATGGCCTGACCAAGTCCTCTCTGCACACAGACCTCGGTCTGTGGCTATGCCACAGACTGGCAATCAATGGTAATCAATACCATGTGACTGATAAGATGATCAGTCCTGCTGATAAGCTTGATCTTATCTTCAAGATAAGATAGTAGACTTAGTGACTGGGATGTGCTTGCACATCTAAGTGGCACTAGAAGTCTAGGGACTTGAGTAAGGTGTCAAGCCTTCTGTAGAGCATCTAGCCCTTGCTTAGGGGTGTCTAACCCGAATATAGGGGCTTTAGAATGGCACTAAAATTGACCTGTAACAGAAAAAGTCAGGTGGATGCAAGGTAGGGTGAGTATGTTCATCCCTGGGGTTCTGAAGGTAAGGTTGGGCAATGAAAATGGTTTGCTAAGACTGTCTGCAGTGCTGGCAAGTGGTCCAGGTGATTAGGACAAAGAGAATAGCTGAAAACCAAATCTCCAGACTAGGAGGAGGAAATTATATTCCAGATGAGAATGAGGTCTGAAAGATGACTCTGCTGATGCGAAGGGACTCAGAGATGATAGGGAAGAGTGCACAAATGATTCAGTTATATTCTAGGAATACTAGTACAGAATTTATAGTCCAGGTATACCCAAGACTGTAACCAAGGAAGTGACAGGTACATGTGGTATGTGCCTAAATACATCAGAAAGTGTTCTGGATGTCAATGGTAAGTATAAATGCATATGCACAAACAAGATAAGGGAAATCCAAAACAAAATAGAGGTTTTCTGGATCGAAGTAGAGGTTTTCTGAAGCAGATAAGCTTTTTCCAGAGCAGGTAAGCTTTTTCTGGAGTGGAATAAGTGATTTCTGGCTCGGATGAAGTGTTTTGAAGTCCAGAAAGATATAGGATCACTTCAGAACAGAAGGAACTGGACATAGGACATTTTCAGAATATCTAGAATGTTACAGGGGTATATTTTCACCCCTATTACATAAGCAATAGCATCGACCTTTGCAAGGCTCGAACGCTCAACTCAAGTGACTTCCTAAAAAGGAAACACTATGAACACATTACAAACATGCTACGAATGGATTTTTCCCACGCTTGTCTCAGGATACAAGATGCCACTCAATGCCTGGAGCATACCAGTCGTCATGTCCTGAGACCAGTAACCCTTTTCCCTGATCTAGATCTCTCAGATCCTAGATCAACCCTTAGACCATTTGTATTTATACTTCGCTTCCATTTCATCAAGCCTCATGCTTGATGCATGGACTCACCCTCTACCCTAGGCCACCCTGAGCCCTGGGTTATACTCCTAGCCTATTTAGTTAGAGTATCGGTAGATTAGATACAAACATGTACATACATAGTTTGTCTATATAAACCAAGAGTGACTTGCTGGGATTCCCCAGTCAAGTCCTCTTGGAGTGTTCCCAAAAGACACTTCTAAGATACAACTCCTAGTATTCTTCTCCTAGTAGTCTCAGCTCTCTAGTGCAACCTATAGTCTATTTGGGTTGTTTCATAGAACACTAGAAAATAGGGGTTTTTGAACATAGAGAGTGATGACTCTCTATACCAGGCCAGGTGAGGGGTTGACCAGCCAGTGGTTCATGATAAGGTTTAACCCTGGAAATGTTCACAGGGTTATGAATTTTGACAGAATGGGGTAGCCATAGTTGAATGGCATTAGTTCCAATCATTTCAATGACTGAGTATGAGCCAAGCCATTGTTTGGTCATTTTCTTTGATTGGTGAGGGAGGCTGAGGTGCTCTGTGGCCAAAAGGATTTTGTTACCAGGTTTATACAGGGGAGCCAGGGTCCTGTGTTTGTTGGCTTGAGTACACATGCATTCTCTTGCCTTTTTGAGATTGGTGTGAGTTTCTGCTAGGGTGTCTTGCATGGCATTGGAGAAGTTATCAGCAGCCAGCATTGTGGAAGATCCTGGTTCAATGCCCATTCTAGGGGCATAGGATTTTGTGACTTCAAATGGTGACTTCTTGATGAAAGTTGAGATTTTGAAATTGTATGAAAATTGTGCAATGGGTAACCAGGTGGACCATGTGTTTTGCCACTCATTGCAGTACAATTGGAGATACTGCTGGAGATCTTGGTTCATACATTCCATTTGTCCATCCATTTGAGAGTGGTAAGCAGTGGACATCTTGCTTTTAATTCCGAGGTGATTGCAGATCTCCTGGAAGATTTGGGATGTGAACTGGGGTCCATGATCTGAAATGATGGTTTGTGGAAGGCCATGATGCTTCCAGATGTTGTGTAGAAAGAGTTTAGCCATTTCTAGGGTGGTCACTATCTTGTTGCACAGGATGAAACATGCTTCTTTAGAGAAGCAGTCAATGACGACCAAAACTGAATTGAAACCAGATGATTTGGGTAGGTTGGTGATGAAATCACAGGTGATGTCCTGCCAAGGTCCCTCAGGGACAGGAAAGGGATGGAGTTCTCCATAAGAAGGATGGTTCATTCCCTTCATGCATGCACATTGGTCATATTGAGTGACATAATCTTTAATGTATTTGGCAAGTCCAGGCCAAACATAGAATCATTTCACCAGGTCTAGGGTTTTGTCATACCCTGAGTGTCCAGCTGGTGGGATGTCATGAGATACTTGCAAGATAGTGAGGTGGAGTTCTTTGTCACTGGGTACAAAGATCTGATCATTAATGTAGATAAGCCCATTATCAATTTGGGCTGTGTTGTTTTGTTTGCAGATCTCACAAACCATGGATTCTTTCATAAGTGCAGTCTTGGCACAAATAAGCAAGTTAAGGTTATCCCCATCATCCTGGATCTGGATATGGCCCTGTTTGGGCATAGCCTGGATTCATCTGGGGTCAATCATGGTGATGCCCTTGTTGTTGTTCTTGACTCCTTGTGTGTGATCAAGGCAATGGCTTAGTATGTCAGCCTTTGTGTTTGTAGCTCCAGGCTTGTATAAAAATAGATAGTTGAACCATGTTAGGTACTGAGCCCAACATGCTTGTCAGCAGTTCAAATTCTGTGATTGCATGAAATAGGAGAGATTGGCATGATCATTCCATATTTCAAACTGATATTGTGTGCCTTCTAGATAGTGGCACCAGATTTCAAGTGATCAGATAATGCTCAGCATTTCCTTATCACAGACAGGATAGTTCTGCTCTGTGGGTGTCATGGAGTGAGATGAGAAGGTAACTGGATGCCATTTGTCATCTTTGAATATGGAGAGCACTGCTCCTGTGGTGTAATCTGATGCATCCATTTCTAGACAGAATTTGCAATCATTATCCAGATAGGTCAGGATTGGTGCTTCTGTGAGAGATTTCCTTAGCATGTCAAATGCTGTTTGTTGAGATTCATCCCAATGGAATTTTGTATCCCCTTTTAGGAGGTCATTCAAGGGTCTTGCCATTTGGGAGTAATCTTTGATGAATCTCTGGTAGAAGTTGGCTAAGCCCAAGAATGAGCAAACAAGTTTGATGGTGGATGGAGTAGGCCATTTCAAGATGGCATCTACTTTAGCTGTGTCCATCTTGATACTGTCTTGTCCCACAGTCATGCCAAGGAACTTGACTTCTTTAACTGAGAAGCTACACTTCTCAGGTTTAACAAATAGGCCATTCTCTCTGAGACAATGGAGGACTTCCAGCATGATCTTATTGTGTTCTTCCTGGTTGTCTGTCTTCATGAATATCATAATGTCATCAATGTAGACAATGACAACATCTTTCATGTCAGCAAAGATATCATTGACCATGGTTTGAAATGTGGCCAGCAAATTGCATAGGCCAAAATACATCATGATGGGTTCATATGCTCTGCAGTGGCAGAGGAAGGCAGCTTTCCATTCATTGCCTTCTTTGATGCAGACATTATTGTAACCCCATCATAGATCCATTTTTGTAAAGAGCTTTGCTCCTTTTAGTTGATCTATGAGCTGCACAATCAATGGCAGTGGATAGTTATTTTTGACTGTGTGTTCATTAAGATAACAGTAGTCTTGGACCATCCATTTCTTTCCATCCTTCTTGGGTACAAAGAACACTGGTGATGTTTGTTCCAATTTAGAGGGTCAGATATACCCTTTTCATAATTGGTCATCTATAAAGGTGGAGACCTCCTCCTGTTCTGTAGGGGAGAGGGGAATTAGTCTGCCTTTCTTTGGTTTGTATGTGTCTTTAAGATTGATGGCATTGTAGGTTATAAAGGTCAGGTGGGTGCAAGGTAGGGTGAGTTTGCTTGTCCCTGGGGTTCTGTAGGTAAGGCTGTGTGTTGAGGAGGGTTTGCTATGACAAATAGTGTTTTTAGGAAGCAAATCTGGCCAAGAATGATGACCTGAAGAGTTCCAGACAAAAGAGGGCAAGTTTCCAGAGGAGAATGAAGTCCAGATGAGAGTGATATGAGAGTGAAGAGGTCCAGATAATGACTATATCTGAGTGAGATTGATGCTGAGAGACTTCGGATGAAATCTGAGTGATTTTGTGTGCAAAGAAAGACTTAGTTTTTTTTAAAATCTAGCCATCCTACAGACTTTATAGTCCAGGTATGCCTGGGACTGTAGCTATAGAGACAGCATAGCACATGTAAAGTAACCCAATAGGGTACTGAAACACATAAGAATGTCTGCAAAGGATGAAAGTCACAGTCTGAATTGTTTCAAAGTGAAAACAGCTAATCAAAACCCCAGAAAGTCATCTGCATCACATCTAGAGGGAATCCAGACCAACTAGATAAGCAGAAAACATTGGAAAGAGGCCCAGACACATACCAAGTGTGTAAGATCACCCAGATACTCCTCAGATGGACTTGGGACTATGGATGGATGCTTGAGGAATGCTCTAAAAACCTAGGATATGAACCTAGAGAGTTGTAGCTCTCTACAGCATGATCCCATGGTTTCTGTTTTGGGATCCATTTTGATTCTTTTTTGTGGAACATGTCTAGGTATTCATGATACTGCTTTGAAACTAGCCCTTTGGCAGCTTCCTTTGGTTCAGCATCTGCCTTTTGCTTCTTTTCCTCTAGGGTGCAGATGGTTTCATACACCTGGTATTGGATATCTTGTTCTTCCTTCTTGATGATTCGAAGGAAGAGGGATTTGTCCTGCAAAGCATGGCAGTATTGTGGGCAGTGGGTTAATCTAACCATGCCCTTTGACCAGTCTATATCAGGATTATGGTGCTTCAGCCAGGAGTATCCAGGGATGAAAGCATTCTTTCCAAGGTCCATGGCTTCTGCAATGACATGTTTCCAATGTCCTTTGTAATTGATAATAATATCAGCAGCATGCATAATGTTGCTGGCTGAGTTCTTTGTTCTGTCAACATTGAAGATGGGGATTGGTCATTTCAGTGGGGTCAAGGGTATTTTGTTTTTCCTTGCCCACATAGTATTGATGAATATGGCATTAGCTCCACTGTCTAAGAGGGCATCTGCCAGAATCCATTTCTTGTCCTTATGTGGTGGGATCCTTATTTTCATGTTGATCTCTTGTGTAGGCTGCATGTTTCTGACAAAGATGTCATCAACTGGGTTTGTGTGTTTTGATGTAATAGATGAATTAAGCCCAGGTGTAACATCCCTGGTGAGCTTCTTACTGGAAGAAGACCCATCTGATGAAACAACCCAAAACCTAGGGGGCAGATGTAGCCCCTGAGTCATCGATAACTAGACCCACATAGCATGCTTGTAACTTGAGCATATCTACCGCCTGGGTAGAGCAAGGGCATGAATGATAGGGGTCGTCCCAATTAGGGTGAACCCATGCAGATAGGAACTTATGAGTCAAGGGTCGCCTCGGATGAGTAGACCTGTAGGCTTGTCTGAAGCTTTGGGGAAGACTTCAAGGTGAACTAGACTGGAGGACATCCAGCTAGTCACCTTGCTTTATATACATACCATCTACTCTATGTACACCTGTGTAAGATAGATCTAATAGATATACTATAGTTTGTAAGTTAAATAGTAAATCGGAAGATATGGTCCAAGGGTTAATAAATAGGGATGGAAGAGGATATAACATGCATGCAATGCATGTAGAATGGAAGCATACACATAGCCATCAAGGCGATGTGGAATGGAAGTGAGTACATGTGTGTAGCACATGTGATCGTGGCTAGGGGGTATTAGCCCCTGAGCATATGTGCAAGATTGGATCACAGATCCAATCGTGAACTCTATAATAATGTAAATGAGTGTATACAATACCTTGTGAAGTGTGCATGATCAGTAGGGCTAGCCTAGACTGATAAGATAAGATTGCAGGACATAGTAACTGGATCCCATCAAGTGTCTAGTGGTACTAGTGGTCCTATAGATCCTAGTAAAGTGTAGCCTCAAGCTACTAGTCATGAGTGCAATTGTGCATGCACTTGTGGAAGAATAGGGGTTAAAATGTAGACCTGTAATATCTGACAGCAATGAAGAAGAAAAATCTGATTCTATTGAAGAGTCAGTGGAGTCTGAATCTACAGATGTATCATAAACGTCCATTTCCAGAATGTTATACCTATTTGGAGGGCTGGCCATTGGACACCCAGAAGTCCTTGGGCTTAGGCTTTTCCCAATTTCAAATATTCTGCAGCTTCTTGCCATGACATCTTGGTGATCAATTGTTGCCAGTCTTTGTCTTCTTTTCTGGGCTTGGCAGCCTCAGATTTCTTTAATAGTTTTCTGACTTTTCAGTCAATGGTGTTATGGATCTCTGGGGAGATTGCTTCATCTTCTGTGTTGGATACAACTGCACATACTTTTCTAAAAGGGGCACCAGGCCCTTTGCCCTTGCTCTTAGAGCAGGAAAACTTGTGGTCACCTCTGAGGAATCTGCACAAGGGGCATTGGATTTTGGTGTCATGGCACTTATCTGTGCCATGTCCGGTCTTTTTGCAATTGAAGCATTTGAGGGTGCTTCTTCCCTTTCCTTTGGGTCTACCACTTGTGGCAGTGGAGATGTCCATGGCATCAGGGTCTTTATAAGACTTTGACACATGGCCCTTCCAGACTTGGGTCTTTTTAGTCAGGAAGTCAATCAATTCTAGGTTATTGCCAATGGTCCATGTGTTGGCAAGGAATGCATCAAGATCATTGGAGAGTAGATTTGATCTATCCATCTCATCAATGATCTCTTTTCGTAATGCCCCCATCTTAAGGAGGTGGATGGTGTGGAAGGGGGCAACTCCTGATCTTTCAAATTTGGGTTGCCATTTGACAATGAAATCATCAATCCTCATTCTGCCTTGTGTGAGCTCTTTGAGCTTCTTTGTGTCCCAGACCTGCTGGTTTGATGTATGGAAGAGAGATTGCATCTCTACTTCCAAAGTAGTAGCTCATGAGTAGCCCTTAGTAGAGTCATACAGTCAGGCAAGGCATACTTAGGCAAAATTGCCAGCCTTCTCTCCTTTTAGTCATGAGAGTACAGTGGCAACTGCCTTGTAAGATCCCAGCAGGACAGCCATGGAATTGGTGTGGAGCCAGCCTTTCATGCAGGCCCACCATCCTTCAAATTTAGCATAGGTTCCATCATAGGAACTGGGGTTGGTGATGATTTCTACCTTTGAAGAGGTAGAAGGGGCATGATCTTGCTGACCTTCTTGTTCTTCAGTTGAGGGGCCTGCCTTTGCACATTGTCCTTGTAGGATGGTAATTCATGTCATGAGGTCAAGGATGGTCTCATTGGCCATGTTGACCCTATTAATAGCCTGATCCAAGTGAGCTTGTTATAGTGTGGCCTCCCACTCTGCAGTGATGACCTTTCATTCATTAATGTTGGTGGCATTAATGACAATGTTTATGGTGTTCACCAAGGAGTGACACCTTTCTTCCCATGAGAGGGTTTCATCTGCAATAATGTCTGCCCAGTTATGGTTAGACATGTCCAAAGTCTATTCAGAGGTAATTGATAAGGTGGTACATAGGTTGTCTCATGTAAGGGTACAAGACTGGTACCAATTCTATGGGATGACCTAGAGGGGAAAATATCTCTATGTCCTCCAATACCTCTCCAGCTTCTGTAGAGTATGGCAATCCCTCAAGTTGTAGGGGGTCACTTGCTGTGAAATACAAATCCGAGTCTGTTGGCTTGGATGCACTTGGTCTAGCAGCTCTCTCCTCCACTCTCTGAGTTGCCAACCGGCATTCCTTATCTCCACTGGTGATCCTTCTAACCTCCCTTCTAAGGCAAGGTGGTGGTCTCAGTCCAACTGGTGCTGGTTGAACTGTCTCTGGTATTCCTCAATCTGGTCTTGTGGGACCAGAGTGTCTTCCAACAAGGGTGACCCTAAATCATTGGGGTCAGGTGTTAGTTCTCAGACAGGGTCTGGATACAAAAGTGCAGGCTGTTACAGGCATACACTTTGACCCCTATTCATGTCACAAGCACACGCACACTTAACACTCATGAAGTAGCTTGATGCTACACTTGACCAGGATTCACAGACTGCTAGTACCACTAGGCACTTGATGCATTCCAGTTACTAAGTCCCATGATCTTATCCTATCACCAGGCTAGTCCTGATGACTAAGCAAGATGCATGAGGTATTGAAACAACCCAAAAGACTAGCTAGGTTGCACTAGGAAACAGCGACTACTAGAGAAGTGAAGTGGGAGACTAGGAGTTGTATCTTAGGAATGTCTTGTGAGGAACACTCCAAGAGGACTTGACTGGGGTTGACCAGCGAGTCCCTTGGGTTTATATACAGTTCTACTATATGTACATGTTATGGTCATATCTAACGATCTACTACTATATATAGACTAGGGGTATAACCCAGGGCACAGGGTGGCCATAGGGTAGAGGGTCCGTGGTGATAAGCGAACAGCCATAAGGCTGTGGAGCGGAGATTAATAGATAAGGTGAAATGGAAGCCATGGTGTGCGACACGCTATGGCTGGAATGGAAGAGAAGTGTGCACAGCACGGAGATGAATGAGAAGCAAACCATGAGGCGAACTCTGTTCATCTGGGTTTGAATGTTATAGTAATGTACACATGACCAAACACTGAGGCATGGGAATGTGGACTTAGAATTGTAGCACGTTGAGCACTTAATGAACAACGAGCACTTAGAGGTCAATAGCCTTGGGTAAGGGAACATAGTGACTTGAGCGTGGTCATGATGCCTATAGATAGGGGCAAAAAGTATACCCCTGTAACAGGTATTGTATACCCTCATTATAGATTCATGATTGGATCTGTGATCCAATCTAGATCATAGATCTAGGGGCTCATACCCCCTAACCACTGATGCATGTGCAGGATGCATGTGATGCTTCCATTGTTCATAGCCTCAATGGCTATGCTCATCATTGCATCATACATGTGTTGCACACATGTATAATCCTATACCTGAAACAACCAAAAACCTAGGGGGCATAGTAGCCCCTGAGTCGTCAATGAACTTCCTAGCTAGATCCTGTGTCGGGTATCTACCATCTAGGCAGAGGAATAGGACTTTGTGAGTTGAGGGTGGAATATGCCCGAGTGCTCGCCTGAAGCTTTTGGGGAAGACTTCAAGGTGAACTAGACTGGAGGACATCCAGCTAGTCACCTTGCTTTATATACCATCTACTCTATGTACACCCATGTACGGTAGATCTAATAGATATACTAGTAGTCCGTATGATAAATAGTAAATTGGAGATACGGTCTAAGGGTTCATAAATAGGAATGGAAGAGGGTATAACATGCGTGCAACGCATGTAGAATGGAAGCATACACATAGCCATTGAGGCGATGTGGAATGGAAGTGAGTACATGCGCATAGCCCATGCGATCATGGTCAGAGGGTAATAGTCCCTGAGCATATGTGTGAGATTGGATTGCAGATCCAATCGTGAACTCTATAATAAAGTAAACGAGTGTATACAATACCTCGTGTTAATGTGTTCAATCGGTAGGACTAGCCTAAGCCGATAAGATAAGATCGCAGGACATAGTGACTGGATTGCATCGAGCGTCTAGTGGCACTAGTGGTCCTATGGATCCTAGTAAAGTGTAGCATCAAGCTACTGATCATGAGCGCAGTCGAGCGCTAGATTGCACAAGTATAGGGGTCAATGTGTGGACCTGTAACACTATTCCCCTGTTATGGTCGAACTCCGGGCGACCTATAATCTTGCATTCATCTTGTGCCATCAAGGCGAATAAATAAGGTTTAATGTTGTGGGCGTTTCTAGCCCCATAATGGGAAGTGTCGATCCCATACGTAAGATCAGTGGTATGATCTTGAGGGTGAGCGTCTAGCTCGGGTAAAGAAAAGGTTATCTCGGATGCACGTGATTGGCTTCCTGAGATCATAAGCGGTTTTGTACTCATGCTTAGGAGTGTCATCAGTGAGAATCGCCTTTTGTCAGGCCGATCTCTATGTCGGGATCAGTTTTGTGTCTTGATAAGGATAGTCATCTGTGTTTGATCCTTTGATAAGGATCGAGTCGGTGCCGAAGAACTATCCATGCCCTGGATTAGATCTTCTTTGATCCGGTTTTACATCATGGCTGGATGGGGCAATAGCAGATCTGATCTTGGCAAGATCTAGATCGCCGTCATCATTGGTAGTTTTGAGTCTTGCCGAGGACGTTTAGGGGTTATTGACGTCTGCGGTTGACTATCCATGTACGGTGGACCGTGTCGCGCTGCATAAGTCTCCCTGTCGAGTGAGGTACAACCAAATAAATGGCTCCTCGGGGTGGGTGATATCGCAAGCGATTCCCCTGCTAGGCGAAAAAGGTTTGACCTGAAATTTCGCTTCGCATCGGTGTCGTCGTAGGGTGTGCTTCGTCCTTCCTAGTAGTATGGACTCGAGGCACAATACTCCAGGTTCCATGTTATTTCACCTGTCATTCCCTACTCCTACTATCCCCTTCTAAGCCGTGCGCTTTTAGCACCAAACCAGTGGTTTGCGCGGCGTCTCGACGCTGTAAGCTATGGTAGGGATAAAAAAATTTGGCCATTTTCGAGGCTGGCTAGACCTATGACAATCCCCTTCTATGGGTTTTGCCATCATCTTTTGTCATGTTTATCCCCTTCTAGGGGTTATTTCCCTTCTTTTGCTGTGCGCTTCTAATCTCTCGGATCTAAGCAGTTTAGGCGATCTGGGAATGTGGGGTAGTTTTACCTCATTGCGGAGGATATCGGTATCTAGCCGATTATGTCGTTAGTTTAATGTCATCTCGGACATTGGTGGCGCTAGGCCAGAAGTGTGGTAGTTTATGGTCATCTCGGATGTTTAGTAGTTTATGGTCATTGCGGACCGTCAGTAGTTTTACATCGTTTCAGATGTATATGCCTTCTAGGCCATCTCTGCTAGTTTAGGGTCATTGTGGACCTCTGAGCCATCTAGGCTTCATCTTCTAATCAGTTTATAGTCATGATTTGGACTTATCGGTGGAGATTTTATCTCCATGCCCTAATCTGGGCCGGGGTCAGGGATCCGATCCTGATCGGTTCTTTTCCCTTTCCTTTTTTGTCGATGACCTCATAAAGAGGTGGCTTCATCATAGGGGCCTGAGGTCTTTCTATTTGCCTCGGCCCTGGTCTGGCCTTCTTTGGCCTTCGTGCGGAGCAGGTTATCTTATGCCTGCCTCCGACAAAATTGCACTCAGTGCAAGTGACTACCTGGAATGGGCAGTCTGGGATTCCGTGTCCAACCTCCCTGCAGTTGTAACACTTGATCGGCTCCCTTGGTTCCCTGTTTCGTAGGTGGGGAGGGAGTGGCTTTTGTGATGGACCAGGTGTGGGTCCAGATCTAAGGCAATCCGAGGTTCTCTTCTCGGATTGACTGGGGTATCCCGCCAGTGCCTTGATCCTATCTTGCCGAGCTGATTCAATCAGCGGCTTCGTAGTGGTGGGCCTTGTTGCCTGTGGGATACTTGTGGGCTTAATCATGCCCGATCCCGATCTCATTTGATTGCGTCTAGCAATCACGGATCTTTCGTGTTGGCGTGCCAACTCGGCTGCCATTTGATCTCGAGCCTTGTTAAGGGCTTCGATCTCTTGTGCACGTTTGGACATTCGTGCAAACTCTCCGTCAGAGATCTCCTTAGCCCAGTCTATTCTTGCTGGTGCAGGAGTCGTCTCCTTGGGGTTGAGTATCAGCGGAGATGGAGGGATCGACCCTTCCGATGTCTCCGTGATTGTTCGTAGTCATGGGAGGGATCCTCCCTGTGATGTCGGAGATGAGATCACTGATCCATCGTCCAAGTCATCGTCGATATCTATGGCTTCATCTGCCATCTTCGTGATGCGGCTAACGGCAGCTTCTAGCTCCGTTGTTCGCTTAGTGTGATCGGCAACCTGTGCCGAGGCTTCTTTAGCCTTTCGTTCAGCCTGCTCGAGGGTGTAATCTTCCTCAGCTCGGCTGATGGCTGCATCTAGTGCTGCCGCCTTGGCCTTGTCGTTATCCTTGGTTTTAGCCGGGGGTGATGTCATATGGGCGACATGTGCCCGTCCTGGAATAGACATCGGAGCAGCCTGTGCTCGATCTAGATTGGGGTTCAGGGGTAGTGCCCTGACCGTCGTCATTACTGCCGAGAACGCCTTCTTGCGTTCGGCATCATGGGATTTGCGTGCGAGTGTCTGATCGGCGATCCTGGCCGCGACTACATCTGCACGAGATCGTGTGGCCTCCTGTTTGGCCGATCGTAGGTGTGACTCGACATGGGTCATCACCTCATGGGTTCTACCCAGGGTGTCCCGTGTGTCAGCCAATGCGTCATAAGCTCCCTTGAGCTGCGTGTTGATGAATTTGTGCAGAATCTCAAATTCTGCCTTGATAAGATCTCGGTGCTTATTAAGATCCGTCTTCGGATCAGCAAGGATCTCATGTACGTTCCTCAGGGGAGGTAACGTAAGGGGTGTGGCACTTGTTGCCGACATGCTGATAGTGGGCGATCGTATGCCCGAGGGGTGTGATATCATGCCCGTTGACATGGGCAAGGGGTTTGTCATATCGGGTGGTGATCTACCCGATCTTATGCCCTTTGACTCGGGCGTCATTGCTCCTGTTGGTAGAGGAGCTACAACCGCGCGCGCGATTGCGGCGGCTGGCATTGTTGCCTAGTTTATCCTCTTGGCGAGAGAGAGGGGAGGGGTTCCGTGAACGAGTCAAGTCCTGGTACGAGCAACCAACAATAGGTTGCACCAGAAGCGATCAACTCAACGGAGAGAGAAGGTGGTGCCAACCCAGTTGGCGAAATAGGGGTTCTTGCCGAATCAATCGGCGGTCGTCGTGGATCTAGAAAGGGGTGTCCTCCAAAGGATCCGTTGACCCTAAGACTTCCGGTTTACCGCTAGACCTCAGCCAATCTCGGCTGGTATCCCTTCGGATTACGGCTACTTGTAGTCCTTGGATCGGTTGGAGCTAAGTAGTCTTGTCAAGTGAACCGACTACTTGTACAGTCTAGTTCAAATGAAACAACCCAAAACCTAGGGGGCGTAGTAGCCCCTGAGTCGTTAATAGACACTCCTAGCTAGATCCTATGTCGAGTATCTACCGTCTAGGTAGATGGATAAGACTTTGTGAGTCGAGGGCGGAATCTGCCCGAGAGCTCGCCTGAAGCTTTGGGGAAGACTTCAAGGTGAACTAGACTGGAGGACGTCCAGTGTAGTCGCCTTGCTTTATATACATCTACTCTATGTACAC
>JBBPLR010000427.1:0-19636 GCA_038089915.1 Sutorius australiensis
ATCTAGCCCTGAGTAAATACTTCCATTTATACACTGACACTTTGTTTGTACCTGTTTTAGTTCCTGAGTTATGCAATCAACAATCAAAAAGTGCAAAACATTGGGACAATTTTGTGAGTCACTGTATGTTCACAACCCCCACCTTGCCACGCCTATCAATGCCCACCTTGATATAGGCTTGCTGTTTCTGGCCCTCCACAGGGCCTTCCTGCAAGTGGGGCATCTCACCAGAATTGTTCCACTCCTCTTCAATCACCCTGATGCCAACATCAACTTCATTCATACCTATCTACAGGACATTTCCACAGAGCTCCATGGAGCTCTCAACACCCTCACCTACCAAATGGAGTTTGGAGAATTCCTCCAACAGATCAACCACTACATCCAGGATCTTGCCAGAGGACACAACTTACCCCCACCAGTCATCCACTGACAAGGCCACTCTTCACCATCCATGTCATTGTCACTCATATCCCCAGCAGAAGCCCATGCCATTGATGAAGCCGAGGCACACCGGGCTGCAAACCACAGTAATGATCCACTCACCTCATCCCACCCCTATTGGAATGAAAGGTGTTTCCACTGCCAATGGCTGGGCCACATTCATATCTGATGCCTGGTATACCAATGCCCCACATGTCTTTGATGGGTCCCAGGCCATTGAAACAACCCAAATAGACTATAGGTTGCACTAGTGATCTGAGACTACTAGGAAGAGGATACTAGGAGTCATATCTTAGGAATGTCTTTTGGGGAACACTCCAAGAGGACTTGACTGGAGAATCCCAGCAAGTTGCTCCTGGTTTATATAGATAAACTATGTATGTACATGTTTGTATCTAATCTACTGATATTCTAACTAAATAGGCTAGGGGTATAATTCAGGGCTCAGGGTGAGCTAGGGTGTAGGGTGAGTCTGTGCATGAGGCATGAGGCCTGATGGAATGGAAGAGAAGTATAAATACAAATGGTCTAAGGGTTGATCTAGGATCTGAAAGACCTAGATCAGGGAAAAGGATTACTGGTCTCAGGGCATGATGACTGATATGCTCTAGGCATCAAGTGGCATCTTGTATCCTGAGACAAGTGCAAGAAAGTTCTGTTTGTAGCATGTTCATAGATGTTTGTACATTCATTTAAGAATGTTTGTAGTGTTTCCTTTTTAGGAAGTCACTTGGTTTGAGCATTCAAACCTTGCAAAGGTCGATGCTATTGCTTATGTAATAGGGGCAAAAATATACCCCTGTAACAGCCATATCCAATGCCACTGCCCTCTCACCTGCCAAACTGCTTGTCAGACCTTGTCATCCTCCTCATCTTCTGGACACTCCCCAACTTCATCTAGATCTCATTGCTCACAGAGAATGGACCTGGGGTCTCCTACAACCCAAACATATACCAGAGTTGCAGGACTTCATGCCCACTTCCCTATCACCTAATGCCACCAACCTCTCTGACAAACATATGCATGTACACACCTAGACTGTGTATTTGCCAATGAAGAGATAGACAATGACATGTGAAATGATGAGGCATACACAAACATCACAGGCTCTCCCACCCTGGGTGCATTCAACTAATGAATTATCATGAGGACTTGGTAGCAAACAGGGGGTAATGTTACAATTCATTTCTTTTTTATTACTTAGTCACCAATTCCCATGAACTTGATTCCTTTCCTAGTTGCTGACATAATTCCTTTCATAATGTTCCATTCCATTCCATTTGCTCAGTCAGTGACTATTCTGTCATGTTCCATGACCTTCCATGTAGCCACCATTTATAGGTGATTTCCTTTTATGATATTTGTTCTTGTTTGGCTCTCTTAGGTATATATACCTGGCTCTGCCCTGTATTATCCCTAAGTAGTTTCTCCCTTCTACTCCCACCACCACTCAAGTACAACACAAATCCTACTGCTTTTCTCTTGAATCTCTCACTCAACCTTAAGTAACTCTTAAGCATCTTCACCTTGAACTCGACCTATGTTCACTCATAGCATCATTACCTTGACTGGGCTTGAGACTGTCATTTCAACCCTTATCTTGACTATGGCCTGAGCTCACTGCTCTTGCCTCCTTCCTTGATGCTGGACTTCATGTCCACCCTCTGAAAACCTACTTCAAACCCTTGAAGGGCTATACCTGACCCTACCTGGGCCAGGTGTAACAGCTTCTTCAAAGAAGCATGTTTTGTCCCTTGCAAAAAGAATGTAACTACACTAGACATGGCAAAACTCTTCCTCCACAACATGTAGAAGGTCTATGGACTCCCACAAACTACTGTGTCTGATCAAGGCTCACAATATACCTCACAAGTTTTCCAAGACCTAACCACAAGGCTAGGCATTATGTCTAAATTATCCTCTGCTCACCATCCACAAACAACAGATGGACAGAGCACATGAATTAGGATCTCCAGTAGTATCTCTGATTATATTGTAATGAGTGCCAGCAAACATGGGTATTATGGCTTTCCATTGCTTAATTTTTCCATAACTTGAAAAATTTGGCATCTTCAAAGAAAACCCCTTTAAGGTCACATATTCTTATGCTCCATGCATGGAAATTGAACCACATTTGTCTAAAGCACCAGCTGCCAACAACTTCACAGATGTGATAAATCAGACCTTAGAAGAAACTAAAAATAATTTTAAAAAGGTGCAGAATCAAATGAAGATCCAAGCAGATAAACACAGGTCACTGGCACCTATGTACAAATCTGGAGATAAAGTGTGGCTTGCCACTGACAACCTGTGCTTGACACACCAAAGCAAGAAGCTTACAGAAAGATGGCTAGGCCCCTTCCTGGTAGAGGAGATGGTCAGATCAAATACTGTCCACTTAAGGCTTTCACACATCATGAAAATTCACCCGGTCATGAATATCTCACAAATAAAGCCTCACATGGAGACACTGTCCAACCAATCCCTTAACCAGCCCAGATTGGTCCATGTTACCAAAGATCAGGATGAGATCTAAGAAGTAGACTACATTGCTGACTCTCATCTCCAATGCAGGAAGTTGAAATACCTAGTTCATTGGCAAGTGTTACATTTTACTCCTTTCTCTTCTTTACATAACTCATTCCCATGAACTTCTTTCCATTTCCAACTGCTGACATAATCATTCCATTTCATTCCACTTGCTCAGTCAGCAGTTGTTCTGTCATGTTCTGTGACATTCCATGTAGTTTACCATTCTAGGTATACTTCCATTTATGGTATTTGTCCCTGTTTGGTCCTCTTAGGTATATATACCCAGCCCAGCCATGTATATTCCCTAAGTAGTTTCTCCCTTCTACTCTCACCACACCTTGAGTACAACTACCAAATCTTACTGCTTTTCTCTTGACTCTCTCACTCGACCTTAAGTGACCCTTAAGTGTCTTACCTCAACCTCAACCTACACTTGCTGTAGTGTCATTACCTTGACTAGGCTTGAGACCATCATCTCAACCCTATACCTTGACTAGGACTCAAGCACATTGCTCTCATCCTTTACCTCAACTTCAGACCATCTGTCCAACACCTTGAACCCTTGAAGGGCTACACCCAATCCTACCCAGACCAGGTGTAACAGCAAGGTTACTCCAATAAGGACAGAACCTGGAAACCCAAAGAGAATCTCTCAAACTGCCAGGATGCAATCCAAGAATTCCACATATGGAACCCTAGATTTGTGAACCCCATGATCATCATCTTTGCAGAAGATACTTTCTTATTTAACCCTTACCTTTGATTACCCAGAGTTTGATCATTAAAGAGGGGATAGTGTTACAGGTCCATTTTAACCCCTAACAGCCACCTGACCTTGAAGGTCACATGATCTAAACACATCTTTAAACTGCTCATCTGGACTTGAAGTCCAACCCCAGTCACTAGCCTCCACTGCTACTTAGGCTTGCTTGCAAGTACCAGTCAGCTATGCTTTGGTTGGTTATCTTATCCTATCCTATCTTCATCTAATCTTGGATCTGTGATCCACAACTCCTATGTTTACATATGTTTACCTTTTTATAGAGTTTGCACTCAGTCAAACATAGTTTACCTCATGCAAAGTCTTCATTTCATTTTTGTGCTGTGCATGGTTATGGTTATGCTTCTTTTCATTTCCACTCACAGCCTTGAGACTGTAGCACTTCTCTTCCATTCCTCCACAGCCTTGAGGCTGTGATTTTAGCTGGTGTTCCCAGTCTAGTTTTTTTTGGATTTCTCCAGTCAAAGTGACCAGGGAGATACTTCCCCAGATCCTTACTAGTACTCAGAGCATAAGTTAGCCCCCATGCTCAAGTCTAGCAGAGAAGGTGCATTAACTTCCCTTGCCTATCAAGCTTAGGCATCACAGCAAGTGGCCCACTGGCCTTAGAGGTTTGGGTTATTTCAAGATCTTACATCTTAGATCACAGACATTACCCTTATGGTGGCTGGCTTCACTTTCATTCCACCCACTCTCACCTCACCTCTCTCACATATCCTGCCCTTCTCACCATTTTCACATGTACCAAGCAGTGCATCCTTTATTTATAAGTGGTCACTGATAAACCTTACACACCTTAGTTTGTATATTCTATCCTCTGCTCTTTCTTACTTTGCAATAGCAACCTAAGATAAGTTGCAACTGCAACAGTGTGGTTGAGAAGTATTCAAACTCTCTTGCAAGCTCTGCTTCACAACTTTCTCCCAGTCACTCTATGGTGCCCATCTACTCCACATTCTACCTTTCTTACTGTATGTCTCCCTATAGAGCTCATATCATATTGTAATTGTCAGACTGTCAGACTTCCATAAACATTGGACAGTTCAACCATTAGATTATGGAAACCATGAGATTTTCAGGCTATTGTAACCATAAGACTAGCCAACTGTTATACCATCTCCAGGGGATTACCACCCAATTGAGAGTAAAAGAAATCACACATTCTACAAAAGATGTTCTTACTCCACTATTGAATGGTATAAGAATATGAAGAGCTATATCATTTAGACTACTCACACCAAGAGAGGGACCTGATTACATTCATAACCAACTCAACCTTTTCATTATTGTTCTTGGCAGTGATATATTGAGCAAAGAGCTGAGGTAACCTTTGAGACACCTGGGTTGAGAGTCCAGATGCTTCATATCTTTGTACTGCCAAGATATAAGGATCTTTGCATTGGTCCTGCACAAGTGCAAAAGAATATTGAAGAAGATAGAGAACAACTGGTAACAGAGATATAATGACTACCCATATTTGGAATGAATGGACTTACCAATGGCATTGTGAAGAATGTGTTGCCAGGTATCAGCCACATGTACAGCCTCAAAAATAGTGTAAATTAGTGCAATGAATACTACTATACAAATGCACATACTTTGAATGTGAGCATTGTTGTTAAAGATTGGTTTCCTGAAAATGCAACCTAGGTATAAGATTATTCCAGTACATATAACATAATATTGATGATATTTTAATACCTGGGATGGAGGCAAGGCAAGAATCTAGACAGCATTGTGTGTTATGTATATATAAAATTGACAAGAATACAAACCATCTGGAAATCACTTGAGTAAATTCATTGTATCCATTAAATATAACATACCTTCTAGATGTAAAAGGTGAATTCACTATGATCAATTCTTTAAAATGATATGAACTCACATCCTGATGTAATGATAATCCAAAGTTGATCAATGATAAAAAAGCACAGCAATAAACAGAATAATAGGACACTTACCAACTAATGGAATAACAATGAAACAGAAACAATATAAAGATTCAGTTGCACAGGTTAAATTGCATAGCCATAGCAGGAGGCATGGTGATCAGCTGGATTCTCATTCCAAATCTACATCACACCACTTACTCCCTATCAATGGAAGAATACCAGGAGGCATGGTGATCAGCTGGATTCTCATTCCAAATCTACATCACACCACTTACTTCCTATCAATGGAAGAGTACCAAGAGGCATGGTGATCAGCTGGATTCTCATTCCAAATCTACATCATGCCACTTACCAACTATCAATGGAAGAGTACCAGGAGGCATGGCAGTCAGCAGGATCCTCATTCAAAATCTATGTACATCAGACCACTTACCAACTATCAATGGAAGAGTACCAGGAGGCATGGTGATTAGCAGGATTCTTATTTCAAATCCACATCAGATCACTTACTCTCTATCAATGGAAGAGTACCAGGAGGCATGGTGATCAGTAGGATTCTCATTCCAAATCTACATCAGACCACTTACCATCTATCAAGAAAAGTACCAGGAGGCATGGTGATCAGTGGGATTCTCATTCCAAATCTACATCAGACCACTTACCATCTATCAAGAAAAGTACCAGGAGGCATGGTGATCAGTGGGATTCTCATTCCAAATCTACACCAGACCACTTACCCTCTATCAATTGAAGAGTACCAGGAGACATGGTGATCAGCAGGATCCTCATTCCAAATCTACATTACCACTTACTTCCTATCAATGGAAAAGTACCAGGAGGCATGGTGATCAGCAGGATTCTTATCCCAAATCTACATCACACCACTTACAAACTACATATGAAAGATTAGAAAGAGGCATGGTGATCAGCAGGATTCTCATTCCAAATCTACATCACACCACTTACTCCCTATCAATGGAGGAGTACCAGGAGGCATGGTGATCAGCAGGATTCTCATTCCAAGTCTACATCAGACCACTTACCAACTATCAATGGAAGAGTGCCAGGAGGTATGATGATCAGCTGGATTCTCATTCCAAATCTTCATCACATCACTTACAAACTACATATGAAAAAGTAGTAGGAGATGTGGTGATCAGCAGGACTCTTATCCCAAATCTACATCAGACCACTTACTCCCTATCAATGGAAGAGTACCAGGAGGCATGGTGATCAGCAGGATTCTCATTCCAAATCTACATCAGACCACTTACCAACTGTCAATGGAAAAGTACCAGGAGGCATGATGATCAACAGGATTCTCATTCTAAATCTACATCAGATCACTTACTTCCTATCAATGGAACAGTACCAGGAGGCATGGTGATCAGCAGGATTCTCATTCCAAATCTACATCACACCACTTACATCCTATCAATGGAACAGTACCAGGAGACATGGTGATCAGTAGCATTCTCATTCCAAATCCACATCACACCACTTACCAACTACCAATGGAAGAGTACCAGGAGGCATGGTGATCAGCAGGATTCTCATTCCAAATCTACATCAGACCACTTACCAACTATCAATGGAAGAGTACCAGGAGGCATGGTGATCAGCAGGATTCTCATTCCAAATCCACATCACACCACTTACCCTCTATCATTGGAAGAATACCAGGAGGCATGGTGATCAGCTGGATTCTCATCCCAAATCTACATCACACCACTTACAAACTACATATGAAAGAGTAGTAGAAGGTATGGTAATCAGCAGGATTCTCATTCCAAATCTACATCACACCACTTACCAACTTATCAATAGAAGAGTACCAGGAGGCATGGTGATCAGTTGGATTCTCATTCCAAATCTACATCAGACTGCTTACCCTCTATCAATGGAAAGGTACCAAGAGGCATGGTGATCAGTAGGATTCTCATTTCAAATCTACATCAAATCACTTACTTCCTATCAATGGAAGAGTACCAAGAGGCATGGTGATCAGCAGGATTCTCATTCCAAATCTACATCAGACCACTTACATTCTATCAATGGAAGAGTACCAGGAGGCATGGTGATTAGCAGGATTCTCATCCCAAATCCATATCAGACCACCCACAGACTGTCAATGGGAGAGCACCAAGAGACATTTGGATCAACAAGATTCTCATCCTGATTTCAGATTGTATCACTAACAAACTATCATACACATACACCAAGCCATTTAAATTAGATCAGCCATGCTTGTATTCAGTATTGGAACAACAAACTTACAAACTATTGGAAAAAATCACAACATGCAGTTAGTCCCCTGTATCAATAGATCATCTCTTCATATGGTGTGATGTAATACTTACATCCTATTCAACCATTTAACAAATGGGTTTGGAATCATCTTTTTACAATATTCATGACTTACTTTCTGAAAGTACAATCAATCCATGAGCCAAGACATAACTCACTATCTTACCCTGGTGTGTGGAAACCAGCTTGCCAATGCACTAGGCAAATCATATTCCTGGTTCCTTGTCATTCTGAAATTGATATAGTCTATCAGTGCACTTTATAACATCAATATATGTATCTTGAGTCCTATAACTAATTCACTTACTATTCAATTGCAAGTTCCATGCATAGCATGATGTTCTTCCTTTGGGCTGTGACCAATAATATCTTCAATCCTTCATCTAGCACTGTTGTAGTCTTCTTAAGCAACATGTTACATCCTACATCAGATTTGTCCATGTCTGAATAATGCAATCAGCACCCAGTAGGCAGATGCATCCAGTATGTACAAACCTTCCAGCTTTACATATGTCTTGGGAGGAAATTTTAGGTTTTGCAAATCATTCCATATATTTTTCTGCTGGAATGTGTCCTCGGCATATTGTCTTTGCCTTGCAACCTGTTCCTCTGGGGACAATGTAAGATCATCTGGCTGAAATGCCTCTGTCACCATGGCATCCCATTTGGTAAATAGCACAACAACTGGCACTAGCATTTAATGTCAATCAGTCCAATATGCATTGGCAAGAAATTTCATCACCCTTTCCAGTGTCACATTCATTAAAAAATCTTTCTTCTGCCACACTAATGGCACGACAATTCTGATCCATTGAAATGCAATACCTGCTTATGCTCAACTTGTTAGAACCAAGCAAAAGCTATTCCCTCACCATATGGCATGGATCTGTTTCTTCAGGGTATTTGTCCAAGCACATCTGGTAATAAACTCCTTCATCTTCTTAAATTCATCTTCATGGCCTGCTTCAAAACCAGCAGAGTCATGGAAGACAAATCTTGTATTGCTTTTGAAGACCATTTCATGGTTGATATTATGGATACCACGCTTTAAAGTGTGAGAATGAACCATAAATATCTATAACAATATTTACAGAAGCCATGAACTCACCCCCCGGGTGCCTTGAAGCTGGAAGTCAACCTTACCACATGACAGAACCATTAGTATCCAACATATCCTAGTATGGCCAAATAAACCTTGTTTCCTTTGCCATCATAGACCTCTGGATGTTCTGTCGAGTTGCAAAGTCTCCAAAGAATGGTAGTCTTGCCAGCATTTGCCCGTCCAATGATCAGAATTCTAAATTGCCCAAATTTTCTCATGAAGTCCAGGTCAACATGCTGCATGAAGTTGGCAACATTCAAAGCCCTGTTTTCCTCAGGCGGAGCGCTCGAGTCAGCGACAAATTCCGGCGAGATAGGGTTTGCGACCTGCTCCTCAGCTGTACCCGAGTCTACACCGAGAGTGACCGCATGGTTGTCGTGGGATTGCGCAGTGATATCTAAATCGCTGAAAACCACGTGGGAATCCGTGTCGGATATGTCGGAATGCTGGTCGGGAGCTGGAGATGAGCCTTTACTATCGGTGCGGGATCTGGGGTGTCTGATCAATTTCTTGAGGTTGCGCTTCATTGTGCGAGTGATCAAGAAAGCTAAGAGATGGGTGGATACGACTGATCGATCAAGAGGTGGTGGATCTGAACAGAGATGGGCACCGTGGGATTACAAACACCAGGGAAGGAAGAGCGCACCACGTGCCACTGTGAGTCACAAGATCGAACGTCGGCCGCTCCAGTGAAAACGCAGACATTGTCTAGGAACATGTCGCGATCGTCCTGTTCAGAGTTCCACAGCACACAATGTCGAGGGGTAACTGAGTCTTTATGGTCGAGCACAGGAGAACACACTAGCTTCAAGGAAACATATCATACATAAATCTATATGTGGTGCGAACAGCCTCTTGCTCTAGGGTGGGTGCCTAGAAGCAAAGTGGGACGGTATGGTATCAGACAATCATATAGATGGGGTTTGGTCGCTTGTAGACCCAGAATGCAGAAAGGCATGTGATCCACTCAAACACGGTGGTAAAATTATAGTGTATATCAGATATGGTAAATCTACACTTGTACCGAGCACTAAGGTCCTAGATCTAGGATCCCACGCAAGGGTCCCATCAACGAAATACCACGTTAGACACGAATACTGACATGTCGTTGTTAAATGGGATACAGACAACAACCAAAGTGCTGCGCCTAATGATTTGTAGTACACCGAGGATGATGAAGTACGTGGGGGACTGGGTTTCTGCGAAAGAAGTTCATGTCAAAATAGTCTCCGACCTCTAAACCCCGAAAGGTGTTGCAGTACTCACAAAGCGGCAACCATGATCCGTGTCCCGTCAATGACACCAACATGCGTGGGACACATACCCATATACTATACCTTCTTTTCTTCATCTCGCTCCTCGTCCACCGTTGTACCGGATCGTCAGCCCTTCCTTTAACGACATGTTCGAACAGTTCGAGTCCTCACCAGCCTTTCTGTTGGGCGCTGGAGTGAGCTTGTACTGGCAACGTGGGATCTGAGACGTTCGATCTGTTCCTGGAGGCGTATTCCGTGGTGCTCGTGATGACTTCGGAAGTGGGGATCTGAGAGATGGGTACTGCAAGATCGCAATTGCAAAGGCTAGGGAGATTTTTCTAGGCGTTGTTCACAGAGCCTGTCGTTGTCGAAAGCATGTTGTCGGTCTGTGAAGATGGTGTCCAACGCCGTCATTTGGAAAAAGTCAGGTGATCTGGTCAGTCCTACACCGTTCTCCTGTTCCCCTTGCAATCGCTATCAAGTTTGACACGGAAATGTCTTGCATGCCCAATTGTTTTCCGGCCTCTTTCGGGCCATCCGTGAATTGCCATCGTTTAATCCCATTTCTCTTCCCGCTGAAAACGTGCTTTCGTTTGTGCTGAACTTCACTGCCCATACAGCGTGAACACGACCAGCACCCAGGATGATCGTTTGGTATCAATCATCGGCAGCGCTTCACCACCTCTCAGACCTGTTGCCTACTGGTGCTCGTCGATGTAATTGTTGTGCGTGGTGTGGTCGCTGGTCAAAATGTTCGTGAACCAGGTGAGCCGGTCTCCTCACGGTCATGGTGCAGTGTACCTCGCATCTTTGGCGCTTATTCTTGATCAAACCTCAATGTCGAGTGATGCGCCGTGTCTCCCCCGTGGGTCTTGGTTCAGGCAAGTGTGTTATACACACCACATTAAAAATACTATACATCTCGGGCTCAAAAGGACTCTCGCAATGTCTCTGCGAGTATTGTCCGTCCGTGAAAGACAAAGGTATGTCTGCGAGACACCATACCTGTGTCACACTCACTCGTGTGCGCAGGAAGCATAGCACGGGCGTTCTCGGGAACGTCACGTCCACGCACCTTGGCTGATGTTGTCAGTGTTATCGTCTCCTCCTGCGTCCTGGTCACCGCTCGGGTCGCTCTGTCCATCGTGTCTGTGCTTTTCTTCTTGCATTTGCCTCTGGCCCATCACGCATTCCCCCTGCTCGTTTCCGTACAGAATGAACTATATGTCACAGTCTGTTCGTCGACTTCCCGGTCGAACTCAACGTTTGGAGCCCACTTTGTCATGCAGATCGTTCAGTTGGGCTTCAATGTGATGGAGGTGAGCCCGGAGATCACCTGGATGAGCTCTTTGTTCATCAACGTGTTTCAGTCACTTCATGGGATCGTTGTCGTGAGTCGCAACCGACATTCCGACCTATCGTTGCACTCCCGCCTCCCATTATATTCTCTACGCGTTCCACGATGACTCCATCTGGGTATTACACGTTAACAAGAGAGATCCCGATAACAAGGCTCGGTGGTATTCCCGATGCGCATTGGGAAGCGCCGACGCCGACCTTATCGCCCATCGTGCCAGTCGTCCACAAAGACACCCCATTGCTATCTCGAGATCTTCCACCAGAGGGTTTTGTGCCGGGGCGTCTGAGATCGCGCGCAAGGCCCAAAAACATGCACCATGCATCGTCTGTGTCCGTATCACCTGTTCACTAGCGCCACCTGACGCTCGGATGGCTTCATCAGTGTCAAGGTGGGGACGATGGACATCAAGAGGAATGTGTATGGTCCCAAGTCTACGTCAATGAGTGCAACGGGACAATGATTACGGACCATCCGTCCGTCTATACCGAGGAGATGCTTACTAACCACATGACAGGGGCAAGTCGTGCGCAGTGTTGATGATGCGCGACGCATGCGAACGGGTCCTCCTCCGCCCAGTCCTTGAGAAGCTCATGGTTCCTCACAGGATTGAGGTCCCTGTGGATATAGATTTCCGGGCTGATCCTCCATATAGGGAAACGAGCAGCCTGGTGGTTCTTGGTCGATTTGCGCGATAAAGCGGTATTGAATTTGTTTATTATTAGAACGTGCGAAGTGAACGATGTCCCAGCCATGTTTTTCTCGAGGATGGTAACAGACATGATTAGATTATTTGAATGCTAGAGGTCGAATAAATAGAAATATCCGAGTCGTGGATAAAAACAGAGTCTTAAAGTCTGAGAAAGGCCATCACTCGATGACCCATTTCCTGCAGGCCTCCTTTGTGAGCCTTGCCATGTCAAGACGGGGAATCAAGATGAACTCGTTTCCCTCGCAAAGCGCCTGCATAATACTCCATTGACTGGGTTCCGTGATGTCGTCATTCAGATGGAGGGATCTGACGCATGCATGCAAGGCCAAATCGAACATTGGTTGGCCGATGCCGTCGAGACTGATTTCCTCCACTGTGCCGTGTATCACGTTGAGGTTAACTGCGGGGATGAGGACCACGACGATATGAGCTCGAAGCAAGAAACGTACGTAATGACGTTTTCTACACCATTTGCTTAAACGATGTTTTCGGTCTTTTTGACGATGTCGCTCATCTCGATAGCGTAGAGATGTTTTGCGCCGAATTTCCCCGCAAACGGAGGATACCAGTCCCACATCTGACATCGAGCATGGCGGCGTCACGGAGCAAGATGGGGTTTGTGAGGATAAACGAAGCATAGGGCTTCATCTAGGCTCATCATGGCGTGGGTATCTGGGTTATGAAGCAGCCGTCAGTCACCGAGTCTTGAAAGCCTTTTGAAGAAATGACACATACCGTTGTATCCGTAGGTGTGAAGGTAATGCATGTCATAACCCCAAAGGGCCTCGCTGGTCGATGGACCAGGCTCATTTATGATCTCGTCGAGACTCTGAGTGACGAGTCTTTGATAATCGGACAAGTCGTCTTGCACCTGGGATATCTGTTCGAGAACTTGAATGGCAGGCTTGAACTACGTTTGGCGATTTTCGTCGTCGTCGCCGGACTAGACGTCGTCAAGTCGAGATCTATACTAGTTACTTTTAGAGCAGTACCAACAGTGGAGAAACTACTACGGAGTAGAGGATAAGAGGATCAATGGGAACCTCTGTACAAATAAACAACGACAAATACCACGTTGCTCTCTCTTTCCTCTTCGTGACCTTACTGCATTCAGAATTTCGGCCGATTAATCCCGTGGTGGTTTCTCGTTTGGGGCATATTCTCTCGCATCTGGGATATTTACGTTTCGAGATTGCCCAGAGGCGCACCAAGAATTACCCAAGGTGGGACCTCTCCCTCATCTCGGGCTGAACCCATGCCCTCACCTCGACCATAGGAAATCAGTGATGCTAAAAACGACCTGAGAGAGAAAGGCATCAGCGTGGACAAGCCGGTGGGTTGCATGTCCTTCGTTCGGGATATCTACCAAGTCGTCATCAAACATGTAATGCGGTTGGATTCATTAAATGTGAAACTGGTCCCAAGTACCGACAGAAAACCCATACAACTATGTCATACTCCAGTCGGTCTCAGTCGACCTTGACTACTACGTTGCCCGTTGCCCGGCTTGTCATTATCCTGTCATCCTCATTACTCAAGGCAGGCGTATCTGCCCTGTTGATCAGCTCGACTTGGGTCGAAGGTGTGTCTAAACCCATTTTTATGGCGACTGCGAACTGGGATCCCTTCTCATTGTATCTTGCCCGTCTCGTCTTTGGCGTTGTTCTCATCGGTGGTACCATCTACGATCACAACACCTTTGACGTCCCTCTAGAACCTCGCATCGGGCCCGGGTCGATATTCAATTTGCTTGTCGTTGTCCTCGGGCGATGCCCATGAAACTCCCAAACGCTCGCATCAATAGGGAAGACATGGTGAGTCTCATGGTCACTTCTCACGTACCATCCACCTGCCTATACGCGTCTAGTCCGTCGAATATTCCCCAGAAGATTGTGCCGCCATAATCCAGTGGACCACCTTTAGCTAGGTTAACCCGCTTATCAGGCACGGCACGGCTACGGCCACGATCATGAACGAAGAAGATGTTTGGGTCTCAGCCTAGCATCGCGGTCTAGGCTTGTTTTAAACAATTTCTCTACTATAAAGTGAGCTTATGTCTTTGCCACACAAGCGCGTCTCCGCTGATGGACGGTTATTTCCTCTCACGCAGCATCAGGCACTGCTCTTCAGCAAGGACAAAGAACGATGATTATAATAGTCGGCGGTAGGCGAGTTCGGTACTCGTTGGATGCTAAAAGGTCAATGAATCAGCTGTAACGAAGCAGTAGTGGTTGCGCATCAAAGTAGAGGTGCTGGACCCGGGCCCGAGGCATAAAGCACGCAAGGCCAAAGCAACTGGACAAGACGTACGAAAGTCTCCGCTCTGGAATTGGGTTGCACGTTCGTTGACACACTTGCTCATAATTTTAATGACCTCGGGAAATCCTCCCAAATGCGACAGAAGGAAACCTCGATGAGGGAAATTGGCTGAAGGCTAGCCAGGTTCCAAGCGCCTATTGCATGGTGAAAGACACGTGGCGCACGATTCACGACATGTCCAGTGATACGATAAGGCAGAGACCAACCGGCGAGGACGTACCACCCCATTCATTTTTGCAAAAGTACCAACTCAATTGAGACTGATTCAGAGTTTACGATGCGTCGTGGTTCGTGTCTGGAAATGGTGGCACACAAAGATAAAGGGTGGACCGAATTTACTGAATGAACCATGCATGGCATGCAGCTGTTGGCAGAGCCAGACGGCACTCTGAACTCATATAAGTAGAACCAGTAACTGCCCTACACAAGAGAACGACGGCTGGCTCTCCCTTCGTTGTTTCTCATCTTCAAGTTGGCAGTTGTGTGTACTGAACTGAGGACTCGGGGTCGATAGCTTCCTCCACATGTAATTGCTCAAGGTAGGTACTGTGTTCTGCTTCGACTTGGTCGAGTGTGGCGTCGCGGCTCGCCAACAACCCCTTGACCTCGATGCTCGGGGGTTCGTTTTCGTGTGCAGATAGTTCGACAGGGTTCGTATGTGGTGGACGTGGGTCTAGGGGGTCAGCAGGTACGTCCTTGCCGTCCGTTAAGGTGCACTGATCGCTTTCATCATCGCCCCTCTGGTTGGTAACACCCTCACTCCTTCCCCCGCGCGCCCTCGTTCCTCGCCGTCGCACCCATACCCGCAGATGATAACATGAGTCGCTGCTGTTACACGACGACGAAGACACGATTGCGCTTCTGCGGTTGTGTTGTCGTCCTCGCCCTCGCATCCTCGTCCCTTCGCCCGTGCCCTCGTTGTGGCACCTACCTCACCCGCGGAGAACACGAGGATGACGATGTGCTCACGCTTTCCCGATCGCACCGTCATCGTCGTGTACTTGTCTTCATCCTTACCCTCACCCTCACTTCGCCATTGCCCTCACTGCAGGGTGCACCTGCAGGCAAAAGCCCCCACCACTGCAAAACCCATCGTGGGTAACCTGTCGTCATTGTCGCGCGGTCGCGACTAGTGTGCTGGTCGCGGGTACGGGTACGAGTGTATAGTCCATACCCGTACCCGTGCTGCGAGTATGGCCGCCGGCATGTACCTTTGCGTCGCCCTCATCCCCATTGGTTTCTACGTCACCATCCCTTTTCATGGCAGGTACAAATCAACAGGGCTGAAGACTTGCCAAACTGACCCTCATAAGTTAGAGGAATGAGCTCCCGTGCACAGAAATCAGTGCAACATGGTTCAGATCACATTGCTCCCTGGCGATCCTCATTACCCCCTCGACTACTCAATATGTAAATACAACACCCAATTATTGGAGACATACTTTATGCCAGTTAATAGATACTACGGTGTAAAATCGTCACCTGAACGTCACTTGAGAACGGATTGCCTTGCAACTCCCCGTTACTGTTCCCTACCACTTCCCCATGTCTCATCACTGAGAGTGCTAGGTACGGCAAACACCATTCCATCTGACTCTAGGGCCTCCGGTTCCCAAGTTGTCAGAGTACATTCACCACTATTCTCAGTCCATCCCTTACCCTGCGCGATGCGGAACACGATTAGTAGCATGGTCATCGTCTGTGGTGGCGGGTGAGAAGGTACTAAGCTCGTTGATCTAAGCCTCACCTGGAATTGGCTCAATGACTGCAAGAACACCTGAGAGACTGCATTTTTGGTCCCGAACAGGACGAGAAAGGGAATAGAAACTGCAGAGTAGAGTGCTGCAGATTCGACGACCATTGCAGTGAGCGACGTGTAATGTGTACTGTATCCCATTCCTGACACAGAAACAGTCTGGTATCTGAAGCTCAGCAGTCGGAGAATGATGGCGATGGTAAGAACAATGTTCAGTGCAAGGGACAAGCTGAGGTAAGGCAGCATGGAGTTGACTTTATTCGTCACATCGGGATTTCTGGTCGAGGCTTGAACGAGGAACATGATCCCCGTGGCTGTGGTTCGCGCCATAGTTAGATTTCTTGCAAGCCCGATATAGATCACGGGATGCTAACCTGCTGATCCTACCAGCGCTAAGCTCGGGAGTAGCATTATGATCCAGATGGGGATCTGGCACCTCTGGTAAATGACCTTGAAACGCCATACCTAAGTTGACGGTGGGTTTTTAGCCAAATTGTCTAATCCTGCCTGTACTGACCACCAAAGCCTCGAGCATCCAGTCGGAGAGAACAAACGCTGCATTTCCCACCTCACTTATAGGGACCGAGGACATATCGTTCTCGAATGCACCTGGACCGCCTGGATAATTACGATTGTTGATGAACGCCATCTGGGTGAGTGCCGCGAGAACGACCATGGAGAGAGTACCGAGGAGGAATGAGGCAGTGATGTAGACCACCAAAAGGCAGCGTTTCCTGAACGACACTCGTTTCTCCCCACGAACGAGCAGATGGAGGGATAAGAAGTAGAGTGTGAAGGTTACTCCATAGATGGTGGCACTGACGAAGACACTCTGAAACAAGCACCTCTCGGAGAAGAGCGTCTTTGTGTCTTCGTTTGGGACCCAACTTGAGTTGGATAACATGATAACTCTGCAGGAAAGCAGTTGGTGAGCGGACTATGTATTGACCTAGAGCAAGCGGCTGGGACACACGTCGCACTTGGTTTCCCGTCGGAGTGGGGTTATTTGAGTTGACCACCACGAATACGTGCTCAGAGTAACAGCCTATGTATGAAGGTAGTTTAGCTGGTTGTGCACACCCTTCCAATCGAATCCTCCTAGATGCACTCACGTCAGTTCGTCCAGAGTTCGAGGTAATATATAGTGGCCGACCTCAAGTAACATGTGGACTGCAGTTTCGTTGCGGAACTGATCTCAAAGCCGGCTGTGGTGAGACAGGGGGGAGCCAATGTACCAATCATTCGTAGTTAAAATTTCATATCAAGTCAATTTGTCACCTGAGTCGCCAAGATGACCTCTAGTATGCAAACAATGTGAATATTCCATCGGAAGTTCCCGCAGATTTTATTGCACATAGTGCCTAGACGCTTTAGCTGGTGAAGAATGTGACCAAATGGGTGCCGTCCTCCGTCACCCCTTCGGTCGGGTGGATGCGAGACTGCAGCTATCCCAAAAACATGAGCCTGATCGCTGGCATCAGTCCGCTCCGCGTAAAATGCGGATATGACTCTAGAGGAGATGGAAAGCAATGCAGTGTGAAAGTGATATACCAAGACAATCGTGTCCACGAACGTCGATACGAAGCGGCGCGACGAGGAGAACGCATCGTATCGACTTACAGGTGGAGGATGCCTTCGAGGGGAGGAAGCCGAGCCGGGCGACGTCGGGGGCGATCCTGAGCGAATTGCACGCGTCGTGTCGAGATAGAACTCGAAGGGATCGAGTAGGCGAGGGGATCGAACCGGGAAGTGTCGAGGCCGATTCGCGGCACAAAAGCCGTGCAAAAATGGATCGATACGAGTGGGAAGCGATGCGGAAAGGACGGCGCAACGAGGAGCACACAGCGAGTCGAAAACTTGATACGAGACCGCTAGCTAGAAAAGCATCGAGTCAGCGCGACTGGCGAAAGCACGCAACAACCAACATACCAAGGCCGTCCCGACCACTCAGCTACCATCATACACCCACAGCGTCGACCGTGACGTGGAAAGTTGAAACCACAACCTAGAGTGTTGAGCGTAGAGCTCTCGAAGACGAGCACATATCCAGACAAGTGGTCACGCCAAGGCGGAACCGGGCGAGTTGGGCGAATAGCGTCTAGGATCGACCGGCTCGGAGGTCGTCAGTACCGCAGCGATCAAGGCGTGACACGTGAGCACGAACAGCCTTGGAGGCCAACCGGACGTGATAGCGCACACCACGATAGCCGAGCCGCGACCTCCCATCGCTTGGATGCTGCATGAACTACCTGTGCACAACCACGTCCGAATGGTTAGATGGGCGTTCCCATGGGTCATTGACGCGAATAATGATTTGTTTGGTTCATTCGGAACAATTACTAGTTATGAATGGTACTATTCCGCTGCGCAAACTCTGCCATTGAGACTGATGTGCATCTCGAAACGATGCCCCACTTCTCGAAACAGTTCCAAGGTTTCAGGGACACAACTTTGAGGATCCGCGCATTCAAGTCTGCAGCGGAATAAATTATGGGATGACTCATGCCATGAGTCTGGACTCAAAAAGCACAAATAAGGCCGAACAAGCACACTGTCATTTTCCTGATGTGTGGAGTCTCATCCAGCGATACACGACACACTTCTCCTTCTCGGTCGTCCGCCTCCAGATCCCGTCTCGGCCATGACGTCCGTGGGTGTATTGTACCTCAACTTCCATCTGTTTCGCAAATGATCGCCGCTCACGTTTGATTCAATGCGGTTTGGGTCTTGTCACCAGCATACCAATCCATTTCCAACTGAGAGGCGACGCGCCGAGGTGTGCAAGTCATCAAAGCAGAGAACAAAGCTCCATACAGAATACAGCGCTGGGAAATACATAAATAATCAAGCATGACACAAGACGAAGTGTTTGCATAGGCAAATTATACACGAAGCCATCACCATCCGTCACCTTCCAGTTCACTAACCGCTGGTCGTCAGCGGTCGTCAGATTTCTACCCAAAGGGTAAAATCGCCTTCACACCCGACACGTATCATCTCCTAACGCTACAAGTCGGGTTGCCTGCGATCCGTCCGCATCTTCTACGGCCTGATCCTGCGCCGGGGCAACGTCTGCGAATGCAATTGCAGACACGACCACGTCGTTGGTGATGGGTTGCGACAGCTGACCGAATCCAGTGTCGATTCCCTGCCAGCGCCGGCGGAGATCACGGTCAT
>JBBPLR010000428.1:0-19613 GCA_038089915.1 Sutorius australiensis
GATGGTGACGGTGACCCGCTCCAAGTATTCACCCGCTCTTTCCACGCTCGACCAACTTCTCAAGGTTGGATAGGTCGAAATACCCCCTGGCCCGTCTGGTCCACAATTCAACTTTGATGAAGTCTGTAATCACTCCGTATCCACTCCCATCATGCTCACACTCGAATAGCCATCATCCTCAGCGTCTTCCATTCATGAGGACACGACCCACCCTCCATCTCCTCGGGCGTTTCTCGGTATCACAGACTTGAAAGGCCTATTCCAGTCAAGGAAAGCAGAGAGCCGTACATCAAATACACCAGAACAAGTACCCAGAAAGCAACCTCGGTCACCCAGTCAAACACCTCCATCTCGACCAAAGGTAGACGCCATACGTCACAAGATGGCCGCGGGGCGATCCAGAGTAGTGAGTGTCTCTCGTTTATAAATGGTCAGGTGCGGCGGGTTTGACAAACCACAACCACTGCAGGGGATGGTCGGGGTAGAGACTGCAAAGAGGAACCTAGAAAATGTTTGTGCTTCTCTGGGGCTGGGATGCAATAACTCATTGAACGTTACAGCGCAAAGCAGCCAGGATGCCCCGCACCGCTAGGGCAAACAAAACTGTGCCTGGCAGTGGACAGGGTTTGCGTGTTCCGGCGCAAACAAGCTCGGTGCGCCATGCTCGTGTCATCACGTGCCGTGTCCAACTGCTTAACCTGTACTAGGTGCAGCGCCCCAAGGATGGAGCCAACCCTCCCAATCCGAGCAGAATCGCATCTGGTAGCGGACGAGTCCCGCTAGTCGACGAGCAAGCAAACTTGGTGGGTCTCTTCTTGTCATTGACGTTCTTATCACGATCTTATATTCTATTAGGCACCACAAGGAAACGGACCATCTTCACATCCCCCCGAAGCTATCTATGTGACTGTGCGCATGTTCGCTTTTGTGTACCTCGTTATTGGACTTATTGGATGACAGCAAGAATTGGGTAGGCCTGTCCTCAGGTTTGCAATCCCACTTCCCTCGTGGATGTGTTCTGGTTCAGGTGCCAGCGATGGGATGCATTGATCAGGCTGTTTGACCAATGGATAGGTGATCTGTTCGTACCGCTTTTATGGGTACGAATCCGTGACGTTAGGTGGTGATCGAAAACGTAATACTTGAGGATACTGAGAATGTTCAGAACGATATCCTAATAGATCTGTTGACATAGATGCCATAACCTGCATCACGGAGCGTATTAGCCATCTTAAAACCGGATACTCGACCCACGTATATGCTAAACGAAGCCCAATGTTGTTAATTGCGTACGGTATGTGCCTGTGATTTTGGTTTACCTTCAACAAATCACTGGTCTATTGTGAGCCCCGCAGCCTGAGGCACATCAGTGTCATTAATCCGAAATACAGAAAGTGGTCGGCGATGTCTTGATTGTGGCAGCGAGGTCATGGATCCGAGTCCGAACGAGCACCACAGGCAGGAGACACCTTCGATCACCACCGAGAACAAAAAGGGCATGCCTGCTCTGTGCCGGCGGATAAGTCGGTGTGCTGCTTTTCCGCTCCTCACCCATAGCATCGGCGGGACGCGTCAGCGAAACTGAGCTGCAGCCAGAGAGGCTCCAGGAAGTGATTATATTGCATTGTACACTAATCAGTAATACCTAACAATGATGCTTGACATTGGTGGATGTGTATGCAAAGCGCTATTTGTTGCTTCCGTGATCATCAGCGAGATGGACCAAGTGGATAGAACAACAAAGAGAATGATCATCTCAATGTCAGCAATCAGACCTGCATTCGTGCATACAAGTTGCCATTTTGCTGGACTATAGACAATCAATGATGAGGCGAGCTACCGGATACCATCAGATGAGGCACGGTACAAGTGCAGGAATCTATGGCGAGGGTGTAGCAGAGCTCGTTGGTCACTACGGTTGGTCAGGCCAGGGAGCGATGTCGCGGGAGAACGACAAACTTGTGGAGACGTAGTCGGGGTGGTTAAAGTAGGGGTCTTGTATACGATGAGTTTTTCCGTGCCATAGTGAAGGAGAGACCGACGTGCTGCGAGCGGTTATGGGATGGTTGGTCATTTAAAACGTACAGCGTCAGTGCAAAAAGCGACAAAAATGCACCGCTTGGTGTCCGCACGTGTGGCCGTCTCTGCCAGTATTTCTGTCGCAGACATGCCGTGCAGGTCCTCGACGATGTGAATCTCGAACAGGTTCTTCTGGCCCCCGTTTGACTGTACCTCGGGTCGCCATCGCGCTGTTGTTGTTGCAAATGCATGTGAAAGTGTCTGTTTCATCGATCACTCGGGGGAGGAGGGTCATCGCTGCGACATGGTCAAAATGCAGATCGTCCTCACGTCAGACATGGTCGACAGAACCTCGAGGTAACGCCGACCCGACCCAATGGTGTCGTTATCAGAGATACCGTACGAACCGACTCGGACATACCTCGAGCGTCATCCGCCACCTCGTTCTGCTCTCGACCATGCGGACGAAACGGAACATGCGCGGGACGATGCAATGCTCAAGATTGATACCAGCGAGGTGTTGGCGATTCGACCATTGCCTTCAGCTTGTCCTCGTCAAATGTACCCATCAACACGCGCGTCCCATCTCGGCGGAAATGCAGTCCATCCTTGATCGAACGCGGTAATCTGCAAAATGAAACTTTCATCAAACCTGGGAGAAGTCGTACATAAAAAAAACGAATGAGCAGAAATGAAGAAGACAGTCTAGACCTCCACGTCGCCGACAACGAGGACGCGCCACAAGCAAAAAGGAAATTGAAAATAAAAGGGCCACTGGTCACTATTCAATTGGACCCACTCACCTGCATAAATCCGAACCGCCAGACTTGTGACAGGTCCCGAAGATCAAGATGCCATTAAATCACATTGCGGCAACAAACTGCGTATCCTAGGTCGAGAAACAATACTCATCCTTGAATGACGGCAAAGTTGGCAAACGTGGGGTTGCCGGAACATTGCGCAGCGCAGAGCATGGCTCAGTGCCAGGGCCCGCACCATATGTCGTGTGCGATACTGCCACAGGCATCGGGGATGAGGAAGTGGTGAACCCCAGTGAACGGGTTGGACGGGAATGTTATTTGGTCCGCGAGGGATCATTTGTTGGTGGGCACACCGAATGCGCACCAGCGCTTGCTCAGATAGTGCCTGGGCAGGATTGCGGTTGGAGACAAGGGAAGACAATGTCCGTATTGACTGCTTGCCCAATGGTCGCGATGGGATCCAAGCAAGGAAGACGTTAAAAACACGAGGCTGCGCCCATATTGAGAACAAGAACTCGTTTGAAACTACGCTGCGCACCACGAGTTACGCTCTACATCTCTTTTTATCGCTCATTGAACCCCAACCGCGAATCAACGACCAGATGTCGACAGAGATTGGTGTGTAGTGGCTTTGACGTGCGACCATGTCAAATTCTGATGGTTGACCAAGAACCAAAGATAGTGCTTGGCAACAGTGGCTCCTGCGCAGTCTCTGCAGCTGCATTTCATCCCAATGGAAAGAAGCTTTATAGTGGGACTGGGGATGGTCTTCAACAGTGGAGGCTCCAAGATCGCCAGCATGCCAGAGAACGAGTGGGAATTGCTGTTAATGCCATCTCTGTGTCGAGTGATGGCAAGTGGGTGGTCGGGGGAACTAACAAAGGCGCAAAAGTTTGGGATGCAGAGTTGCGTGAAGAAGCCATCACGGTCGAGGGCACAAATCGTGTGTGGGCAGTTGACATTTCCGGCGACTCATCCAGGTTTGCAATTGGGACTGACAAAAAGGAAGCAAGCATTTGGGACATCCAAACTGGCGAACGACTCATTGGCCCCCTGCAACACCACAATCATGTCACTGGGGTCAAGTTTTGTCCAAAGGGTGAACAACTCGCTACTTGTGAATACGAGGGTCCAATTCGGATTTTTGATAGTCAAAGTGGTAACCAGCTCATCACCATCAACATCAAACCAATTTGTCTAGTTGCAACCACCCCCCTTGCATGGTCAAACGATGGCCAGAGGATTTTTGCCAGTTGCCTGGACAACAAAATCAAGTCCTTTGCCGTTCCCTCGGGCAACCAACTCGCCGAGTCGCCCACACTCGCCTTCCCCGTTTCCCTGGCGACGAATAGTAAATTACTCACTGCCACCGCAAATTTGTCCATCGTGTTTCTGGATGCCGAGACCCTTGCTCAATTTGGCCCAACCATCAAATACGACGAAAGCGTGCGCTCAGTTGCGCTCTCACCCACTTCAGACTATGTGGCAATTGGAGGAGACGATGGAAAAGTCGTCATACACGACTTGCGCCGTATTCTTCCCGATGCCTTCGTAAGCATTTATCCATCATCGTCTTACTGGTTCCTTATTCCATTTACCTCGCTGACGCAATACACCAGACATCTCATTGCATATTCCTTAACAACCAGACCGTCAAGCAGGCAAGCCTTTTGCCTAACGGGAAATACAGTACCGCTGTCCGCTACATCTTCGTCGAGGGTCGCGACGTCCCCATCATTTTCACCGACGAAAAGTCCACTGGGCCCCAGAGCTGGGCCGTCGGTGTCAGCGACGGAAAGAACTCTCACTACCAGGTACGTCCAAGGGACATAGACCGTTTCGCTCAGAGTTATGACATCGTCGGCAGCTCGGCTATGAAGGTCAAGGGAACATCCAGATCACGCTCGAGGAGAAGGACGGCGTTCTCCAGTATACCGCCAGCTCTGGCTTCACCACCGTTACCGAGACCTTGTAAGCGATGTGCAATTGGTAAATGTTTGTTCCTGTGAGTCTTGTATGAGCTCAACTTACCTTTTTGACAGTGTTCGAAACAAAAGAATGTAGAGTAGTTGTTAACCCCGTGGTGTCATGATTGAAGTAGTGTCTGAAATGTGCAATATATGTTTACCTATGTGCTCCTTCTGGAGGCCCGTGTGCTCGATACTTGTTTCGGCTTATGATGTGATTTGTAGCAGTACAGGTGGTGATGACCATGCTGAGCTTGTACTTCCAGGGACGATGGGTGATATCGTATCTTACTTGGCCATCCCATTCTGTTTTTCCAAGGTCGACAGACCAGGTAAACCAGGACTGGTACGCACACACACACCTCAGGCGTTGGATGTCCATTGGAATTGGAATATATAAACGGAAATATAAACGCGACTCTACCGATCCACCTCCCTGCAAGGGTAATGAGCACTCGGTGGAAATACACAAAGAAAAAAGGGGAAAAGGGGGAAAGCGCATTACGCACCCAAAGACGGGGTCCATCGTACCAATAATGGCCACAGCGTTCGCGAGCATATGCCAAGCGTGAGCAGACGATCAGCGTGACAGAGATCATCCAGCGTGCGTCACTTACATCTATGAGCATGCGAGCGAACAAGCGAGAGAGAAAAGGGTTAACATAACACGAGCTGGGGCAAGGAGGACAGCAGGACGTACGTCTCATCATAAAGTCTGCCCCTGCCAGATGCGCGAATCCCGGCATGCAGATTTTACACCTATATGGTCTATTCGTGCCGTCCCTGTATGTCACACCGTCAGTCCCAGTCCCAGTCCCAGTCCCAGTCCCGCACGGGGACACAAGGGAATATGCACGATACAAGGTAGACCGCCATCGCACCCTTGGGGGCCTCAATGGCGCTGTAGGTCTCGCTCGGGGGCACAGAGTACCCCTCGCTAAAGAGCTGTGCGGGGTGTTAGCAGGTATAAAAGGAGAAGAGTAGTGCGAGACGCACTTTGAAATGGTGGATGAGCGACTCCATGCTCTCCTTCATCGATGCGCGGGGAGGGGGAACGAGCTTGTTGTCATCGACCTTAACCGCACCGGTAGGCATGGGGAAGGTCAGGCGGTGCTCGTATAAAGCACAGGCGCACCCACCTGGTGGATGATGCGCAGACTCTCGCGGAATTCTTGGACTCTGCACAGGTACCGGTCGTAGCAATCGCCGTTCTTGCCGACGGGAACGTCAAACTCGACCTAGACCGCTGCTCAGAAAGTGCAACCACGGACAACACGCCCCTACACACCTCGTCATATTTGTCGTACGGCTGAATCTTTCGGAGATCCCACGGAATACCGCTGCCACGCAACATGACACCACTGAAGCTGTAATCCAATGCCTGCTTGGCGGTCACGACACCGATGCCGATGGTACGCTCCTTCCATATCCTGTTGCCAGTAACGACCTCCTCGATCTTGTCCATGTGCGAGCTGAACTGGGTCGCCCACTTGTGAATATCCTCGAGGAGGCCGTGGGGAATGTCGAAGGCAACACCTCCAGGGCGTATGTATGCTGCATGGAGATGCGCGCCAGAGACATGCTCGTAAAACTCCATGAGCTTTTCGCGTTCCTCGAAACCCCACAGGAAAGGCGTGAGCGCACCGACATCCATGGCGTGTGTGAGGACCGCCATGAGGTCTGCGTGGTTTCATCAGCAGGATGCAATCGGGGAGGGTTCGACGTACGGCTGAGGATGCGGGTCATTTCGCCAAACATGGTTTGGATCCATTTGGCCCGTTCGGGTACTTCGATGTTGAGGAGTTTTTCTACGGCGAGGGTGTAGCAAAGCTCGTTGGTCACTGCGGGGTTTGTCAGGCCAGGGAGCGACGTCGTGGGTGAACGACAAACTCATGGAGACGTAGTCGAGGCGGTCAAAGTAAGGGAGGGCTTGTGTGTAGATTTTGTATTCGATGAGTTTTTCCGTGCCACGGTGGAGGAGACCGACGTGCTGGAAGCGGATATGAGATGGGGGTCAATTGGTCGTTTAAAACGTACGAGGTCAACCCAGCGAATTTCCTCTCCGTTGAGCTCCAGAATCATATGGAGCACAACATGTGCGGCGGGATGTTGGGGACTGGATCACTGAACAAGCTATTCCCGAAAGAGCGGCCCGCACTCACCCAAAGTTGACTGTACGTGCGTCTACATCAACCCAGTGTAAAAAGCGATAAAAACGCACCGGTAAAATGTCTTAGCTTGGTGCCCGTCTCTGCCAGTATTTCTGTCGCAGACATGCCGTGCAGGTCCTCGACGGTGTGGTTCTCGACGGTTGGTTCTCGAACAGGTTCTTCTGGCCCCCGTTTGACTGTACCTCGGGTCGCCATCACGCCGTCGATGTTGCAAACGCATGCGAAAGCGTCCGCTTCATCGATCACTTGAGGGGGAAATGTCATCGCTGCGACATGGTCAAAACGCAGATCGTCCTCACGTCAGACATGGGTGACAGGACCTCGAGGTAATGCCGACCCGACCCGATGATGTCGTTATCAGAGATACCGTACGAACCGACTCGGACATACCTCGAGCGTCATCCGCCACCTCGTTCTGCTTTCGACCATGCGGACGAGAGGGAACATGCACGGGACAGCGCAGTGCTCGAGATTGATACCAGCGAGGTGTTGACGATTCCTGAGCCTCCCGTGCCAAGCAAGCCAGGCAAGGCAAGGGCCAAGTCTGGACTGACGGACACCGATGGTGCGCAAGTCCCATCCCCCGAGCGTCCCCCACCGCAGCACCCTCCATCTGTCCGCGCCCAACCACACCACTAGCACCATCTCGAGCGTATTCGCCCCGTGAGAAAACACGCCCGTATCCCCGCCGCACGCATTGTTGTTCACTCGTCGAGCACCGCCCTGAATACCTCTTCTGCGCGCGTCCACAAGCCCATGTCCGATCCCTGAGAGAGGGTGTGGCAGGCTGTGAGCATGGATACCCACAGCGTGCGAGCGTACGCAGCACCCCGAGCGCCGACTCAGTGTCATCGGCATCGTCATTCGCGAGATGGCCATACCCGTGCTCGATCGAATCCGCGCCGAGCGCCAAGAGCTTGGTGATCGTCTCACTTTTGGTTGCATGCACCGCCACCTTGACCACATACATGTGCGCACTCTCGACCATCACCCTCAGCTCGTCCTCGTCAAACGTACTCACCTACACGCGTCCCGTCTCCGCGGAAACGCAGTCCATCCTTGATCGAACACGGTAATCTGCAAAATGAAACTTTCATCAAACCCGAGAGAAGTCGTACATAAAAAAACAAACGAGCGGAGATGAAGAAGACAACCTAGACCTCGTTTAGCGACAACGGGGACGCGCCACGAGGAAAAAGTAAAGTAAAAATAAAAGGGCCACTGGTCACTATTCAATTGGATCCACTCACCTGCGTAAATCCGAACCGCCCGACTTGTGACAGGACCCGAAGATCCTGACGCCATTCAGTGGCAACGAACTGCAATCGCACAGAATGAAGGGGGAACATGTATCAAACGACACCACGACGCGGCGAACCGATCCCAAGGACATGGGAATGCCATAGAGGAGAGACGGCGATCATCAAGGTTCGTCAACACCCCCATACACGCGCATACAACGACCAAGGAGCCTTACCTTTGTCCAGTCTGTGCCTCCACCAATCTAGCGACGGACAGCCTTGATGCATTTGTCACGTCCATCTGCACTGAGCGCCGGTGATACCGTCGATGCCGTCCTTGTCGAGACGGATGCCTTTGGGCCCTATTATTTTCGCTGATCAGCGTTGATATGTGGGATCAGGATCGCTGTATGGTATGCGAGTATCGTCGGCCGAGTGCCATGTCGTGTTATCCAACCATAAAAATATCTCGGGCCTGGAATGAACAGTGTACGATCTGGGGTGGTAGAGAGAAATGTGCGGAGGGCGATGTCGGTGTCGGTGGTGCCATCTATGTCCAGATCCCTACGAGAAGGATTAGACACTCGCACTGATTCTACATTGGCGGACGTACCGAACGGTGAAGGCCGGGATCAAGATCAAGACCATCATCCCCACCCAGACCAGGCCCAGGCCCCAGCTCTGCCACCGGATTCGGAACAACCTCTCCTCCGCACGCGTGTCCATGTACATTGTCCCCCGTACGACCACGTTGCGCAAAAAAAAACCTCCACGCACCCACATAATAGAGCAGACCCAGGGGTTAAGCACACACCGACAGTGAACGACATAATTATCTGTGTCTATAGTATTGAGCATGGCGTTCACCGGCAAAGTCGCCACCGAAAAATCTTTCCTGAGTTCACGAGGAGCTAGACGCCATCAGCTGCGGAACAGTGGACATGCACAGTCGGTCTAGGGATACACTCACTGAACTGTTGCTCACCCAACAACTGGCGTGGTGATGAGCGTAACCCAAAACACATGGGGACGCAAAACATCCGCCCGTGAATTGTAACAGTGGGGGATGAATATGGAGGTTGTCCTATTGAACATGAGCACGATGTGATCCATGCTCAAATTAAGATGACGCTTACATCGGGTGGAGAGCGGTCCTTTCAAACTCGAGTGTGCCGAATGCACCGAGCGCCTGCTCAGATAGTGCCTGCGCAGGGCTACAGTTGAAGACAAGGATAGACGCCAAAAACATGAGGCTGCGCCCATATTGAGAACAAGAACTCGTTCGAAACTACACTGCGCACCACGAGTTACGCTCTACATCTCTTTTTATCGCTCATTGAACCTCAACTGCAAATCAACGACCATGTCGACAGAGATTGGTGTGTAGTTGTTTTGGCGCGCGACCATGTCGAATTCTGATGGTTGAGCAAGAACCAACGATAGTCCTTGACACCGGTGGCTACGGCTTAGTCAATGCAGCTGCGTTCCATCCCAATGGAAAGGAGCTTTATAGTGGGACTAATCATAGTCTTCAACGGTGGAGGCTCCAAGATGGCCAGCAGGCCGGAGAACGAGGAGTGGGAATTCGTGTTAATGCCATCTCGGTGTCGAGCGATGGCAAGTGGGTGGTCGGGGGAACTGACGAAGGCGGAAAAGTTTGGGATGCGGAGCTGCGCGAAGAAGCCATCTCGGTGGAGGGCACAACATGGATGTATGCGGTTGACGTTTCCAGTGACTCGTCCAAGTTTGCAACTGGGACTAACAAAAGGGAAGCAAGCATTTGGGACATCCAAACTGGCGAGCGACTCATTGGCCCGCTCCGACATAGTAACGATCATGTCACTGGGGTCAAGTTTTCTCCAAAGGATGAACAACTCGCCACTTTTGAACTCGATGGTCCAATTCGGATTTTTGACGGTCGAAGTGGTGACTGGCTCATCACCATCGACACCAAACCAATTCGTCTAGTCGCAACCCTCCTTGCATGGTCAAACGATGGCCAGAGGATTTTTGCCAGTTGCCTGGACAACAAAATTAAGTCCTTTGCCATTCCCTCGGGCAACCAACTCGCCGAGTCGCCCATACTCGATGACACCCTCTCCATTGTCCTGGGAACAGATGGTAAACTACTTGCTGCCGCCACAACTTCGTCCATTGTGTTTCTGGATGCCGGGACCCTTTCTCAATTTGGCCCAACCATCAAAAACGACAAAGGAGTGAACTCACTCGCGCTCTCACCCACTGCAGACTATGTCGCAATTGGAGGAAACAAAGGAAAAGTCGTCATACACGACTTGCACCGCATTCTTCCCGATGGCTTCGTAAGCATTTATCCACCATCGTCATACTGGATACCCTATTCCATTACCTTTCTGACACAATACACCAGACATCTCTTCAAGATGATGTACAGCTGGACGAACAACCCACAAGCACGAGTAAGGGACGCCCTGGAGATAGCGACGGTGACCCGCTCCAAGTATTCATCCATTCTTTTCACGCTCGATCAACTCCTCAGGGTTTCATAGGTTGAAGTACTCTCTGGCACGTCCGGCCCACAATTCAACTTTGATGAGGTCCGTGATCACTCCGTATCCACTCCCATCATGCTCATACTCGAATAGCCATCATCCCCAGCGTCTTCCATTCACGAGGACAGGACAGCGCCGAGCACATCACGTGCTGCACACACGACCCACCCTCCATCTCCTCGGGTGTTTCTCGGTATCGCAGACTTCAAAAGCCTATTCCAGTCAAGGAAAGCAAAGAGCCGTACATCAAATACACCAGAACAAGTACCCAGAAAGCAGCCTCGGTCACCTGGTCAAACACCTCCATCTCAACCAAAGGCAGACGCCATACGTCACACGATGGCCGCGGGGCGATGCAGAGTAGTGAGTGTTCTTCGTTTATAAATGATCAGGTGCGGCGGGTTTGACAAGCCACTGGAGGGGATGGTCGGGGTAGAGACTGCAAAGAGGAACCTAGAAATGGTTTGTGCTTCTCTGGGCTGGGATGCAACAACTCATTGAACGTCACAGCGTAAAGCAGCCAGGATGCCCCGCACCGCTGGGGCAAACAAAACTGTGCCTGGTAGTGCACAAGGTTTACGTGCTCCGGCGCAAACAAGCTCGGTGCGCCATGCTCATGTCATCATGCGCCATGTCCAACTGCTTAACCTGCACTAGGTGCAGCGCCCCAAGGGCGAATCCAACCCTCCCGATCCGAGCGAAATCGCATCCGGTAGCGGACGAGTTCCGCCAGCCGATGGGCAAGCAGACTTGGTAGGTCTCTCTTGTCATTGACGTTCTTACCACGAGCTTATATTCTATTAGGCACCACAAGGAAACGGACCATCTTCACATCCCCCCGAAGCTATCTATGTGACTGTGCGCATGTTCGCTTTTGAGTACCTCGATATTAGGCTTATTGGATGACAGCAAGAATCGGGTAGGCCTGTCCTCAGGTTTGCAATTCCACTTCCGTCGTGGATGTGTTCTGGCTCAGGTGCCAGCGATGGGGTGCATTGATCATGGTGTTTGACCGATTTGTAGCTGATCCGTACGTGTTGCTTTTGTGGGTGCGAATCTGTGTTCCTTGAGAGTCATTAGGTAGCAATCGAAGATGTAATACTTGTAGATACTGAGAAGTAGCGTTCTCGCAACTGTTCAGAACAATATCCTAATAGATCCATTGACATTAGATGTAATCATAGTACCATGCAACGCGTCAGAACAATGTGGCATTACGGAGCGCACTAGTGATCTTAAAACTGAATATGACAGCTAGCGTGAGTTCGTCCGGCGATCAACGAATGACGTTGTCTCTAAACCAGGGTATATCCTATCCGCCCTCGTATCCAAAGCAAATGAAATGCAAACGCACAGCGCGCCATAGAATCCGTGACCAAGCCTCCAGGGTCCAAGCGAATCGACCAGCCAACCCGCAAACGATAGGATGCGTCCCACAGGGTCACGTCCACAACCCACAATCATACACCACCACCGTTCCCCGCATTTTCCACGCGCCCCTCCAGTGTGATCTCCTCGGGCTCTTCCAGCTCTTCCCCCGGCCCAGGATCCGCGAAGCGAAGCGACGTTTCAATTGCCATGGTTGTATCCCCGCCCCCGGTCGATAACATCCCGAACCCCGTATCAATGCCCCCACCATGCGCATGCTGGATGTATTGTTCCCTGATGCTCAGTATGAACAGGGGGTTCTGTGTAAAGAGGATAATGTTGGCAATGCCAGATAGAATCACGGAGAGCGTGAATTCAGGTATATTGACAAGGTTTTGAGAAACGACACAGTGGAAGAAATTTCTGTCGGTACGGGGGTAGTCATGAGTCTCGCCGATATTCGAGGTTGAGATACATACAGGAGAAAGTAAAGAATGCCTTGCTTGACGAGCAATTTAATGTGCCAGTTGAACTGCCATTTTCCCGTCAGTTTGTAGAGTTGAAACACTTGCTTGAAGGATCGGAAAATAGCAATTATGCACATCGTGCCCTGCAGAATCCCTATAGGGATGAACGCGTATGCGCTTATCCTCTGCACCCCAGGAGACAAATATCCCGTGCAAAATAATGGATAGGGTGATGGAGCGACCCCCACTGCAAATCAAGGACCCGGTGTAAATACACCGAAGTAAGCCTCTGATGCATGGATCACATGCAACCGTCGGACATACGTGTAATACCCCCAGGCTCGGAGAACATAATAGCGTTAGTAAGGCCGATGGCAATCGCTGTGGTGTGAATGAATAGAAGAACATAGAGAATTGTTCTTGATTGATTGCACAGCGCATAGGCTCGAAAAACCATAACGGCTGCGAAGAATTCCCATGAATGAGTACACCGGGAAGTGGAATCACAGCTTACTATCACTAGCATTTACGAAAATGATGATACCCCATGTTGGCAGATAAGTTGCGAATCGACCTTGCCGGTGGAAACATGGTTTGAATATAGCCAATCAGAAGAATTCCAAAAGACTCACAACTATATAACATTGACAGGAGTCAATCATGATCACAGATGGACAAAACAAGGGGGAACATACACCTGAGGTGGTCAGATGGTAGTCACTCGGCCGATCAGCAATAATCCGGGGGAAGCCTCACCACCAGGGAATCGGATAAAAAAGTGCTATTGCCTTAAAAGTGACTTTTTTATTTCTATTCAGTCATGATGTAAAGGACCAGACATACCGAGCGAGTAAAGACTTTACAGTGGACCAAAGTCAGTGCAGCAAAACCATAGCGAAGAAAGCGGTCATACATGATTGCAAGCATGCCCACGTAACGCACCTTGACTGGGCATAAACTTCACAAGCTCGGCGCAAGATGAGTAATACGCACGAGGATGAACATGCTAGAGACCCAAGTCCATCGTCTGTTCTGTATCGTCGTCGAACCTACATCACCTACTGTATTGTGCTCACTTACCCAGATGTATTCTACCTACTGCTCTCAGCCTGTGTCTGCGCAAAAGGACAAGAAACAGAAGGCAATTACCTCGGCTGAAAACGTAAGGACTGATCGTGTCGACACTATTCTTATTCGGATATCAATGGGTGCGAAACATTTGTGACGCACGATAAGTGTAGACGACTGCAGTAATAACCGAGACTGGCAGGTTGGTGAGTTCAAGACGTCTTCCTTATTGCCCAACGTACGGCATATATAGTCAAACAACTTCTGGCTCGCCAGGATGGCCTGCACGCTGGTAGACATCCCAATTGCGCCCCTAGAGCCGACAGGGGAGATCCGGACCGAAAGCAAAGGGGGAACGAGGAACCAGTGTGATCAGGACGGTGTGCCGAAGACTGATCGAGGGCTGACGGTAAGAACGATAAGAGAGCGCACCCTCTGTAACTGGACTTCGGGTTCTTATCATCGTTATACCCTTGAGGTGGCATCTTGTCAGGGGCCTGGATTTCCCAAGCGCTCATGGTTACTCACATTATTCCCTTTTTTGTGAGTCATCCAGCCAATCAGAGCTCACCGGCACCAACTTTCGTCACAATCCTGCCAGTGGACCGGGTATATCATCGTCAGCTGTCGATCGGATGACATGGCAAGACTTTGACAGCTGAGACTCAGAACGGGGACAGAGCGGAACGTTTGAGCCTTTGGCGGGGATGTCTTAGCAACTACCAAGTCCTTTGCTCCGTTTAAAACCCACACGGAGCGCCGCAGTGAGACTGGGGTTGATCGCGAGTGGGAGAATGGTCACCCGGGTCGTCACGCAAGGTCAACGCGAGCTGTATCAGGACCCTATCCGACTCCCTGTCCGTGACATTCGGGTGCAAACCAGGTTTTTTTTTTCATAGCCGAGGTTCCAGCAATTGACACAATTTAGCCGAGCGGTCGGGTTGCTAGCCCTCAATGCTAATGGTGTGCAGCCTGGGGCCCTACTCGGCTCAAAAGCCCTGCTCGGGCTTGGCCTCAAGAAACCTGGGCCTAGCAAACCCCAAGTCCGAGCTATGAGCACCGGCCCGAGCGTACAAACCAAAATTCTGCTCCAGCCCCAACTTCCACCCTTGAAGCTTAAGTATTGCCGTGGCAACACGCGAGTCTTGACCTGTCGACGTTCAACGTGTAGTACGACTCCGAGTCGCGTGAGTGCCGATCGCGATAACGGCGTCACCTATCCTCATTAACCCCAGGACGGGGGTCTTCAATGGGATCAACAACTTCGCCGCTCATGTCGCTTCCACAGGTCTGATCCCGCTTCTGCATGTGGCACCTCTCTGAACACCCCAAACATGTAACCAACCGTCAACGACAGGACCGGACGACACACCAAGCTTGTCTCAATAACGCTCAAACACATCCTTGCCGTCGACATCCTTATTTCTCTCCCTATCCATCAGCTTTGTCCTTGGCATCCCACATGCGTTTCGAACCTGGCTTCTCCCTCGTTTCGTGGTTAACCCATTAGACATCTCGCTCTCGAGCCATATTGTCTAATTTGGTTTCGTGACGTGGCATCATGGTGGAGATATACTGTGGATATCGGCGCTGGTCCATGCATTTCGTTTGCCTTGCGAGTGGACGTCCTGGCATACCCTGCTTTCGACTAACCGTGTCACCGTTTCAGAAACTTATATAGGTCTGCATTTGGCGCGCAGCCACATATTCGCCCAGTCTCATGAGTGTTACACTTTGGCGACGCACAGCACGCTCATCTCCGTATTCCGCCGTATGCTCCTGTCCTCAGCTCACCCCTACGTGGACTCGGTCGACATACCAGAACGCGCCACCCGGTGCACTCGTATTTCATTTTGTTTCGTCTCGGAGAGGGTTGGCTAGGCCCGAGTGCGGATACGTCTTGCCGAAAGGAAAGGACCGCTGGTTGAATCCTGTGCCAAGACGCCCAGGGCCTGAGTAAGTGTCAATTTTCGACACGCAGGGCTTCGGTCTACCTTCCTACCCTTTGCCGTGGCCGACGTTCGGGTTCTCGCTGGACCCCTTGGGACGTTGAGGTGCGCGAACAATCCACTTTTGGATTCCTGCAGGCTCGCCCCCGGTTATTGTCCCCCGCGGCTTGGTACGTGCCCAAATGGATACGTGATCGGGGATAGTCTGGTGACCAGGGCATCTATGAGGCAAGCCATAGATAGATAGGCTGGTCCCCAGACTAGATCGAGGAACTCATGACAGTCAACATGAACAAAAAGGATGAACAGTTAGCATCGGTGTCGCTCCCGTTTAGTGGGGTGCCAGAGTACAACTTACCGGTGTCATGTTGGTGGGAATGGCATTGGGGATCTCACGGAATATGACGAGGTACGTATGGTGTCGGTCCATGTGTACGGCGTGGTAAGTGAGTAACAGAACGGGAAGGGTGTAGCAACTTCAAAAGTAAGCTGAATTCGTTGACCAAGAATTCTTTGAGAGATGTTCATCATATGACCTTGCTGTGTCCATCCTCAAGTTCGTGCACGTCTCTAGGCAGCACTATGATATACTGTGTTCGGTGTTTCCCTAATGCATCTCGCAGCGTCTTCCTGTATATATGTTGATCTGACGGGATTTAAACACGTAGCAAAAAGATGGTCACTTACAGTAAATATGCATCAAGAGTCGCTTCACTGACCGGAGAGAACGGCAGCACAACGAGCACACGGGCTTCCGGAAGGAGCACATAGGTAAACATATATTGCACATTTCAGACACCACTTCGATCATAACACCACGGGATTAACAACTACTATACATTCTTTCGTTTCGGAACTCTGCCAAAAAGGTAAGTTGAGCTCATACAAGACCCACAGGAACAAACATTTACCAACTGTACATCGCTTACAAGGTCCTGGTTTCGGATAAGGAGCCAGAGGTGACGGTATACTGGAGAGCGCCGCCGTCATTCACCACGAGCTTGACCTGGATGTTTCCTAGATTGTCATAGTCGAGCTACCGACGATGTCAGTACTTTGGGCGAAACGGTCTATGTCCCTTGGACGTACCTGGAAGGGAGCGTTCTCTCCGTCGTTGATACCGACGGCATAGTGGGGCTGGGGGACGTCGGTGAAAATGATGGGGAGGTCACGATCCTGGATGAAGATGTAGCGGACGATTTTGCTGATTTGCCCGTGAGGCAAAAGGCTTGCCTGCTTGACAGTCTGGTTGTTAAAGAATATGCCCCACGTCATGTTTAAAGTGTTAGAACTGTCGGGATAGGTCTGATGGAAGGATTTGTGTAGGACGATATCCTCACCGTGCTCTCCTCAGTTGGCTTTTATAACGCCAGTGGACCCAGGTGGGAGCCGAATATACGAGCGACTGTCTCTATATGGCCTAGGGAGCTTGGATGATTCGATCAGAAAGACTGGTTAGAAGGCACGCTTCCGAGTTTGCCTCTGGTAGCATGTTGCACTATTTTTGGTCTGGGGGCGATACCGATGCACCGGTGAGGATTCGATTAAATGCACCAGGTACCTGGCGCGCCATGAACGTGGTCGTTGAGTCACGGTACGCACGTTTGTCTACACTGACATCCGAAGAAAGTAATCCGGGGAGGTTTCCTTCAACCGTACCAGGGAAAAGGAGTTCTCCTTTGGCATGCTCTGGGTGGTAGAATTCAAGCAACAGAAGGTACGATCGGGTACGTACATTGAGACTCACCTTCTTGCCCCTTCACTATGTTTCTCGTACTAGCCAACCTACGCAATCCGAGCGGCTTGAGTAGCTCATGCATCGGGCATCCCCGAATGAAAATGCGGAAATTACTGCGCTGACCGCATATCTGTCATGTGCGAGTCACTCAACGCCGGACTGAGCGACGCAGATGCCCTTCTTAAGTATCCTAACGGCCGTAAATGACCCATCAATCACGAAGGGGTCCACGCCCATGATATTAGCGTCCCGAATGATGTTTCGTCACTCCAGATGGATCGCTAGGGCGGCGAGAAGGGGGGGGTATGGTTCATATGGCGAGCAGCTACAGAGCATCCCCCCCTATAGAATGGCACTAGCCCAAATTGCCACTGTTGGGTAGGAACGCCTCGCGCGAGGCTTCATCTGTGCTTTCCCAGCAGGCCCCACGTAGACTTGCACGTAGATATGCACAGCGAGTTCTTAGTATGGTCTCTAGGATGTAATGTCGGTAGTAAATAATGTATGTATTGCCGATCACGGAGGTAGGACTTACATGCTAGCGCTCGTGACGCTCGGCCGCTGGGATATAATGCGCTGATTTTGAAAGAGCAACCATTTACGAGGTGCCGTTTTTCCTAAGTGGCTACAATAAAATGGTCGCGGTCCGGCATGGTAGCAGACACAGTGGTATGGGAGCACACCAGGGTACCTGAGACGCAGACACCCGTTTTACTTTTGTAATGTCTGGAGCCTGCCGCAGCCCGGACGCTTGAACGCCATCAGTCCGGATCAATTCAGTACCACCAATCCCGAGTATTGCTGATGAATCTGAACTGGCTCAGCTTGTTGTTTATAAAGTCCAGCTTGTGCGTAAGTTTAGCGTTCACGAAGATGTGACGGTCTCAGGCCTAGTAGGCTGTTCGGCAATTACCGGGGGAGGAAGACTTGCCACCAATCCAATCTGAGACTCAGCCCGTAGTCATGCACGCATTCCATCTTCTTGCCCTTTCCTTCCCGTTCCTCGTGTCAGCGTCTTTTGAGGACCAGGAAATCTTGTCACCGCCAGCCATGGCATGGTTACCTCCCCAGGACTCGGTATTCACCCCACTAACGACCGCGAAACCTAGCCTGACGGACCTGCTCACCATCGAGTCGTCTGCGAGCATCTACTTCTCTTACGCGCGCGAGACAGAGATTTCAAGAGACTTTAGTGCTACAGACAGTCAATTGACGTTGCTTGTACCGACCAACAAGGCCATCATGGCTCTCTCACGGAAACCGTACGCAGCGTTCATGTTATTTATGCACAAGCGGCGAAGTTGATCTGCGTGAAAAAACTATAGACATCAAGGTTCCGCTTCTTCCGAGTCAGAAATCAGCATGACGGAGGAACAATACGAAGAACAGTCCAAGCACAACGTCGAGCGTTGGGTTACGGCACACATCATTCCTGTGAGCTCGAGGTTGCAAGGTATTCTTGCATTCACTTATGCTTTCCAGCATAGGATCTTGTTATCCGATGCTCCTGTGACGTATAACACCCTGTTGGATGGCAAATCCGTCGCCTTCACACCTGTCTCGGGTGGGGGAAACTCGCCCGACTGGTCAAGGGTGATTCTTGAGGATGATATACATATCATCGGTATGAAAGAGGTAAGCGGACTTTGGCACTCCGGTTCGCGAACTAACGCCGTCGCAGGGCGGAAACGGCGTAATATACATGATTGATGGTACCATCAAGCCTTACTGAGTACCATATGTGTATTGGACTATCTAAGACGCTAGGAATAATGTAACAGCACGACCACCTTGACTCTACTAATGGGTTCGTTCATCGAAGTGTTGTCATCACTGCGAAATCAAATGCCATGCAATCCAACCACTGCAAGGTGGTCGTTCCCCGCCTCGAAGGTGATGTGATTTCCTCGCAATGCTACTCTGGCTTTTCAGGCGTCTACTTCAATGTACTGTCTATCGTCTTAGCGTTTTGGGCGAGTTAATGTATGCTTGACCTTCGCTGACTCGGATGGATTACTTGCAATACAGGTCTGACTCCTTTAGATTATGGTGGCGGTCGACCCCCCCCAGTTTTTTTTGACGCGCTAGGGCCCGTATCGATGCAAGGAACCCTCCCATATCCGTGTACCAATCTGACTACCGCACCTAGGAAGGACTAATTTTATGCCCCTCTTTATCAACGCCGAAGCTCCATTCTATGGTCCCATTAGCTGATTCTCAAGGGGTCAGGAACATTTGTGCCTTTGCGCCACTCCGGCCTTGGAGCGGATTACCCTGAACAAGCCATCTTACCCACCGTGTCTCTTGCTTTCTAGGGGAACCTGCTCTTCGGT